>AWOL01S0035853.1:22931-66080 GCA_000715115.1 Nicotiana otophora | reverse complement strand
TAATTGGGTCAGTTTGAAGCAATTATGCGGTAAGCTATGCGACCGCATAAATGTTATGCGGTGCATTATGCGATCGCATAACAGTTATGCGGACTGCATAGTGACCGCATACACAGACAACTTTTTTGATCATTTTATCATCAATTATGCGACCGATATGCGGTCCGCATATCTATTATGCGGTGGCATATGCGACCGCATAACTGTTCCTGAGCTCCATTTTTGGGTTTTTAAAACCCGACCCTATTTCGTTAAATACACACTTTGGCCCATTTTTGTGCCATAATCTGATATTTTAGAGTGAGAGAGAGTGCCCTAGAGTGAGAAGGTGTTCTTCAATAATTTTCTTCAATTCTTGCTCAAGTTTTGGAAGATTTAGAAGGGAAGCTCACTAGGTCTTCATCCTAGAGGTAAGATTCTACACTCTAAACCCTAATTTCGAAATCTTCTGAAAATGGGTAACTAGCAAGATAATGTTTGGGCATGAGAGTTGTTTATTTTATATGCATGTGTTATCAAAGGGTATAGGAAGATTGTTGAGCTAACAATAGTAAAGCCTGGGTTGTGGGATGATGGAATCCTTCATAAGAAGGACATTGAAACCTTATGCGCACCTAGTATTTGATAAAATGCTCAAGTGAGCTAGATCCATGATCATCTTCCAAATTTTGATTCAATTTGTTATATTTCTACAATAGATTGAAGTCGCTAAGAATTCCGGAACGTTTTAGAGTTTAAGGAAGTTCAAGTGAGGTATGTTGGCTAAACTCTTCTCTTAGAATTGAATTCCACGATATTCATGTAAATTATGTAAGTCCCGAGTGATTCATTACGAAACAGGCTATTCCGAGTATGTTTGAGTTGAAAGATATATGTTCAACAAGCATTCCAAATGTTTTATTCATGTTATGTTACCAATTGAGGATGTGTTAAAATATGGGTTGTGTATTAATAATGTTTTGACTTTAAGTCAAGTTCAAATGAAAGCTATTATGCCAAATTGTGTGAAATATCTCTATATGCTTTAGACTCTAAATTGCTCACATGTGTACTACACACCTTGATTTGAATTGTTTTTTTGGTTGATGATGATGATGATAATTGAAATTGATAAGGTGAGCATGAAATACTAAATATGGCCAACGTGCCAAGAATGATCTTATAATTACGGCCATTAGTGCCAATGAGATGAAAAGAGGTGAAAGCAATACGAAATGCGATGATTGATATAAAAAGGTTGATGTCTCAAATAAGACAGCCTAGCCGTCGGGTCGTGATCGGATACTATGCCGCACAAATGGTGGTGATTGTGCTGGAAATTTATAATTTGAAATTGTGATTGTGGTCGATGTCCCTAATGGATAGCCTAGACGATCGGGTCGTGATCGGACTCCGTGTTAAAGACGGTGGTATTGATATTGAGAGAAATTGTGGTTGATGTCTCTAATGAGATGGCCTAGCCGATCGGGTCGTGATCGGACTCCATGCAAAGAGTAAGGTGGTACTGGTTTTGTGAATAATGGTATTGTGAATAATTGTATTGTGGACAATGGTATATCTATACTAAAAATCTCCCAATATGAGATATGAGAATTAATTTGGACACTGTCTTGATCCTAAATTGAGGTTTGATGTTAATTAAGGCTTTCATTGATATTATAATAATCTTGTTTGTATTATTTGTCATTCTATTGAGAGACAGTTTAGTTATACATACTAGTGCTATTCAACGGTACTAACGTCCTTTTTTCCGGGGGCGCTGCATCTTTAAATGGATACAGGTGGTTCCACAGCAGGAGATATTGATTAGTGATAGTAGTACACCTTCTTCCCAGCTGACTCGGTGAGCCCCACTTCATTCCGGGGTCATGTATCTTTTGTACTTTATGTATTCGGTTTGAGGTATAGCCGGGGCCTTGTTGCCGGCATTATCATTGTTCTCTTCTTTATCTATAGAGGCTCCGTAGACATAGTGTGGGTTGTGTATTGGTGATGGGAACGACAAACTACGTTATGTTGTGGTTGTATTACTTGTTCTAGTTAAGACAACAAAAAATGATGGAACTATTGGTAATGAATTTGTATTGTGAACATGAACACCTTTTTGTCTAATTAATGAAAATATGTATTATCTTCATTCGTGGATGAGTTTGGGTAGAAGGAAATCTAACAGGCTTGCTCGGTCGGGTTCACTCGGTTGAGCGCCGGTCGCGCTCCTCGGATTTGGGGCGTGACACACTTGGTATCAGAGCCTAAGGTTTTAAAGTGTCCTAGGATGTCTCGGAGCCGTGTCTAGTAGAGTCCTTATTATCGGTGTGTTGTCGACCACATCTATAATTAGTATGCTACATGGACATTTACGAATAATACCCTTCTTTCATGTTCTTGATCGTGCGATAAAGCTGGTTGTAAGATTGTTCCCCCTATTAACTCCTGAGTTGCTCTAATTTTCAGTACATGGCGCCTAAGAAGAAGGCAAGAACTAGCCAAAGAGCCAATGTCACCCCAGTAGTGACAGTTGATCCTATAATTCATGATGCGGGTGAACACCCGAGGAGTGAGAATATTCCTCCAGCTACTACACTGCCTGACTCTACTATAACTGATCAGACTGCACCTGTCCCTACACCTACTGAGGGTGTAACGGTCCCTCCAACTGATATACCAATTCCACCTCCAGTTCCAGCTTCCGATTCTGGTGTTTCCAGCCAGCCAGGGGATTCTATTAGTTCCAGGGTGAACAGGTTTCTCCAGTTGGATTCTCCACTGTTTATGGGTACTAACCCAGAGGAAGATCCCCAGGATTTCATTAATGAGATGCATAAGACTCTCAGAGTTATGTGTGCTACTGAAACAGAGGTAGTGGAATTGGCCTCCTACCGCCTGAAAGAGGTGGCATATTCTTGATTTGAACTATGGGAGGAATCCCGTGAAGAAGGGATCCCTCCGGCGAGGTGGGGTGAGTTTGAGATGCCTTCATTGATCATTTCTTGCCTGCCGAGACTAAGGCAGCCCGTGCTGCTGAGTTTGAGAACCTGAGGCAAAGTAGCCTGAGTGTGTGGGATTATCATATGAGATTCGCGTACCTGTCTAAATATGCTATTTACATGTTGCCCACTATGGAGCCTAGAGTTCGCCGATTTGTACACAGCCTTAGTCCCTTGGTAATTAATGAGCCTGCTACAACTGCCTTGAATTCTGATATGAACTATGGAAAGATGGTGGCATTCGCTCAAGCCATAGAGACCCGCAAATTAAGTAACAGAATGGAGAGAGAGGGTAGTAATAAGGCCCGGTCTGCGGGCAACTTTGGTGGTTCTTCTGGTGGTGGCAAGTCAACCTTCAGAGGAGGGTCGCCAGGGCCATCACAGTCCTTTACTCAGTCTTCAGCTAGTGCACCACCATCAGGGCCCAGTCAGCAGCAGCAGTGGAGCTGTTTCAGGCCCAATCAGGGCAACAGGGGCTCATATCAGCAGAGTCATCACGGTGGTAGATTCTAGCTGCAGAGGAGGCCCCCATGCCCTCGTTGTGGAAAGATGCACCTAGGAATATGCTACATGGACTTACCCATATGCTACGAATGCGGATTGAGGGGTCACATTCAGAGGGATTATCGTTCGTCCCGCCAGGGTGGGGGCAAGGGCCTAACACAGCCAGCTAGTTCTGCAGCTACTACATCCATAACACCTCCTCCAGCTCGAGGCACTCGAACACCCGCAGGACGTGGTGAAGCTAGGGGTGGAGCACAAAGTTCCGGAGGATCTAGCCGTTTCTATGTTATGAGGGGTCACCAGAATTCAGAGGCTTCTCCAGATGTTGTCATAGGTATATTCACCGTCCAATATCATGATATATATGCTCTTGTTGATCCCGGTTCCACTTTGTCATATGTCACACCTTATATTTCTATGGAATTTGGGATAGAACCAGAACAGCTTCATGAGCCGTTCTCTGTATCTACTCCTATTGGTGAGTCTATTTTGGCCGTGTGGGTTTATAGGGATTGTGTTATCACATTGCATGGTCGAGACACCATGGGCGATCTTATTGATTTGAGAATGGTCGATTTTGATGTGATAATGGGGATGGATTGGCTTTATTCTTGTTTTGCCAAGCTTGATTGCTGAACCAGGATTGTTAGGTTCGAATTTCCAAATGAGCCAGTTATTGAGTGAAAGGGTGATGATGCAGTGCCGAAGGGTAGGTTTATTTCTTACCTTAAGGCCACGAAAATGATCAACAAGGGGTGTATTTACCATTTGGTTCGAGTTACGAACACCGATGTTGAGGCACCTACACTTGAGTCCGTGCCTATTGTGAATGAATTTTTGGGAGTCTTTCCGGATGAACTCCCTGGGATCCCACCGGACAAGGAGATTGATTTTGGGATTGATGTGATGCCAGACACACATCCTATATCTATTCCACCCTACAGAATGGCACCGGCAGAATTGAAGGAGCTAAAGGAACAATGGAAAGATTTGTTAGAAAAGGGCTTCATCCGACCTAGTGTGTCGCCTTGGGGTGCACCTGTTCTCTTTGTAAGAAAGAAAAATGGGTCACTACGTATGTGTATTCACTATCGGCAACTTAATAAGTTCACGATCAAGAATAAGTACCCACTGCCAAGGATAGATGACTTATTTGATCAATTGCAAGGTGCCAGGTACATCTCCAAAATTGATTTAAGATCCGGGTATCACCAATTGAAGATCAGGGAGCGGGATATTCCGAAAATAGCTTTTAGAACCCGGTATGGGCTTTTTGAGTTTCTAGTAATGTCGTTTGGGCTAACAAACGCCCCAGCAGCCTTCATGGATCTTATGAATCGAGTTTTTAATCCATTCCTCGACTCTTTTGTGATAGTGTTTATTGACGATATTCTTCTATATTCACGAAGTCAAGAAGACCATGCCGGTCATCTCAGGGTAGTTCTGCAAACCATGCATCAGCACCAGTTAGATGCAAAGTTTTCAAAGTGTGAATTTTGGGTTGAATCAGTCGTATCTTGGGTCATGTAGTTTCTAGTGAAGGAATTAAGGTTGATCCTCAGAAAATTTCAGATGTGAAGAATTGGCCGAGGCCTACAACTCCAATAGAAATTCGCAGTTTCGTAGGCTTGGATGGATATTACAGAAAGTTTGTAGAGGGGTTTTCTACTCTTGCCTCTTCATTGACTAAATTGACACAAAAGGCAATTAAGTTCCAATGGTCAGATGCTTGTGAAAAGAGTTTTCAGGAATTTAAAGCAAGATTGACTACGGCACCGGTGTTGACCCTACCAGAGGGTATAGATAGATTTGTGGTATATTATGATGCTTCAAGAATTGGGCTTGGGTGTGTATTAATGCAAATGGGAAGGTGATAGCTTATGCTTCTAGGCAATTCAAGAACCATGAAAAGAACTATCCAACACATGATTTAGAACTTGCAGCAGTGGTATTTGCATTGAAAATTTGGCGTCATTATTTATATGGGGTCCATGTTGATATATTCACGGACCATAAGAGCCTTCAATATATTTTCAAAGAGAAGGAATTGAATCTGAGGCAGAGAAGATGGCTTGAATTACTCAAGGATTATAACATTGCTATTTTGTACCATCCGGGGAAGGCTAATGTTGTGGCGGATGCTCTTAGCCGAAAATCTATGGGTAGCTTAGCACACTTGGAGGCATATCAAAGGCCATTGGCCAAGAAAGTGCACTGATTGGCTAGTTTGGGAGTTTGTCTTACGGACTCTAGTGAAGGAGGGGTAATTGTGCAAAATAGGGCTGAATCATCGCTTGTTGTGGAAGTCAAAGAGAAGCAATACAACGATCCATTGTTGGTGCAGTTGAAAGAGGGGATTCATAAACATAAGACCATGGCCTTTTCTCTTGGCATGGATGATGGTACACTAAGGTACCAAGGGCGACTCTGTGTTCCAAATATGGATGGTCTCCGGGAAAGAATTATGACTGAAGCTCACACTTTTAGGTATTCCGTGCACCCAGGTTTTACGAAAATGTATCATTATCTTAAGGAAGTCTATTGGTGGAATGATATGAAGAGGAATGTGGCATATTTTGTGGCAAGATGTCCAAATTGTCAACAAGTGAAGGTCGAACACCAAAGGCCTGGTGGGTTGGCACAGAACATAGAAATTCCAATGTGGAAATGGGAAATGATTAATATGGACTTTGTGGTAGCGTTACCGTGCACTCCACGCAAGTTTGACTCAATTTGGGTGATTGTGGATCGATTCACGAAGTCAGCACACTTTTTGCCGGTTAAGTCTACCGACACAGCGGAGCAGTATGCTTAGTTGTATATCAAAGAAATAGTCAGGTTGCATGGCACCCCAGTTTCCATCATTTCTGATCGGGGAGCACAATTCACTGCTAACTTTTGGAAGAAATTTCAGCAAGGTTTGGGTACTCAGGTGAATCTTAGTACAGCCTTTCACCCGCAGACGGACGGGCAGGCAGAGCGGACTATTCAAACACTTGAGGATATGTTGCGTGCTTGTGTGCTAGACTTCAAAGGTAGCTGGGATGATCAATTACCACTTATAGAATTTGCATACAATAATAGCTATCATGCTAGCATTCAGATGGCACCGTTCGAGGCTTTATATGGTAGGAGATGTAGAACTCCCATTGGGTGGTTCGAAATTGGGGAAGCAGAGTTGATAGGGCCAGACCTCGTGCATCAGGCTATGGAAAAAAGTTAAAATCATTAAGGAGCGGTTGAAGACTGCTCAGAGTCGTCAGAAATCCTATTCGGATGTTCGTCGTAGGGATTTGGAGTTCAAAGAAGATGACTGGGTATTCTTGAATATTTCCCCCATAAAGGGTGTAATGCGATTTGGTAAGAAAAGGAAATTGAGTCCGAGATATGTCGGACCCTACAAAATCATTCAGAAGATCGGTAAGGTAGCGTACAAGCTTAAGCTACCACCTGATATGAAATTAGTACACCCGGTATTTCATGTGTCTAGTGGAAGAAAGTGGTTGGAGATCCGACACTCATTGTTTCGGTCGAGACTATTGAGGTAAATGAGAGATTGACTTACGAAGAGATTCCGATTTCTATTATTGATCGGCAAGTCCAAAAATTGAGAAATAAAGAAATTGCCTCAGTGAAAGTGTTGTGGCGAAACGAACAGGTTGAAGAAGCTACTTGGAAGGACGAGGAAGAAATGAAGAAAAAGTATCCTTATTTGTTTGAATGACCATGTATTTATAAAGTTGCGATCTATGAAAAATTCTAAGAGTTGCTTTCTATAAATTACGTATGATTTGGACATTTGATGTTAATGGTGTTCCGTGCTGGTAATATAATTGCTTGTGAGGCTACAGTTAGTGTTGTTTTGTATTATGTTACGACGTTGGCATACATATATGTTGTTAGGATGTGTTTCTAGGGCTCTCTGACAGGTGGATAGGCCTAGTTACAAAGAAAACTCTGGCGAAATATTTAGAAATTTTGAGAGTTAGTCAAATTTGGGGCTACTCGAATGTGGTATGAAACAAACTGAGTTGCATAAGATGTTAATAATAGGTTTTGAACCCTCATTTGAGGACGAATGATCCTAAACGGGGGAAAATGTAACACCCCGGAAAATTTTACAGAACTTACGTGTAAAGCCCGGTAAAATTTGCAAAGATAATAATGTTTCATGGTGGAATAGTGCAGTTCTGCGGTCCATTATGCGACCACAGAATCACTGNCACTCTGCGGACCGCATAATGGCCGCAGAGTGAGACAGTTAATTGGGTCAGTTTGAAGCAATTATGCGGTAAGCTATGCGACCGCATAAATGTTATGCGGTGCATTATGCGATCGCATAACAGTTATGCGGACTGCATAGTGACCGCATACACAGACAACTTTTTTGATCATTTTATCATCAATTATGCGACCGATATGCGGTCCGCATATCTATTATGCGGTGGCATATGCGACCGCATAACTGTTCCTGAGCTCCATTTTTGGGTTTTTAAAACCCGACCCTATTTCGTTAAATACACACTTTGGCCCATTTTTGTGCCATAATCTGATATTTTAGAGTGAGAGAGAGTGCCCTAGAGTGAGAAGGTGTTCTTCAATAATTTTCTTCAATTCTTGCTCAAGTTTTGGAAGATTTAGAAGGGAAGCTCACTAGGTCTTCATCCTAGAGGTAAGATTCTACACTCTAAACCCTAATTTCGAAATCTTCTGAAAATGGGTAACTAGCAAGATAATGTTTGGGCATGAGAGTTGTTTATTTTATATGCATGTGTTATCAAAGGGTATAGGAAGATTGTTGAGCTAACAATAGTAAAGCCTGGGTTGTGGGATGATGGAATCCTTCATAAGAAGGACATTGAAACCTTATGCGCACCTAGTATTTGATAAAATGCTCAAGTGAGCTAGATCCATGATCATCTTCCAAATTTTGATTCAATTTGTTATATTTCTACAATAGATTGAAGTCGCTAAGAATTCCGGAACGTTTTAGAGTTTAAGGAAGTTCAAGTGAGGTATGTTGGCTAAACTCTTCTCTTAGAATTGAATTCCACGATATTCATGTAAATTATGTAAGTCCCGAGTGATTCATTACGAAACAGGCTATTCCGAGTATGTTTGAGTTGAAAGATATATGTTCAACAAGCATTCCAAATGTTTTATTCATGTTATGTTACCAATTGAGGATGTGTTAAAATATGGGATGTGCATTAATAATATTTCGACTTTAAGTCAAGTTCAAATGAAGGCTATTATGCCAAATTTTGCGAAATATCTCTATGTGCTTTAGACTCTAAATTGCTCACATGTGTACTACACGCCTTTATTTGAAATGTATTTATTGCTGATGATGATGATGATAATTGAAATTGATAAGGTGAGCACGAAATACTGAATATGGCCAACGTGCCAAGAATGATCTTATAATTACGGCCATTAGTGCCAATGAGATGAAAAGAGGTGAAAGTAATATGAAATGCGATGATTGATATAAAAAGGTTGATATCTCAAATAAGACAGCTTAGCCGGTCGGGTCGTGATCGGACACCATGCCGCACACATGGTGGTGATTGTGCTGGAAATTTATAATTTGAAATTGTGATTGTGGTCGATGTCCCTAATGGATAGCCTAGCTAATCGGGTCGTGATCGGACTTTGTGTTAAAGACGGTGGTATTGATATTGAGAGAAATTGTGGTTGATGTCTCTAATGAGATGGCCTAGCCGATCGGGTCGTGATCGTACTCCGTGCTAAGAGTACAGTGGTATAGGTTTTGTGAATAATGGTATTGTGAATAATGGTATTGTGTACAATGGTATATCGATATTAAAAATCTCCCAATGTGAGATATGAGAATTAATTTGAACACTGTCTTGATCCTAAATTGAGGTTTGATGTTAATTAAGGCTTTCATTGATATTATGATAATCTTGTTTGTATTATTTGTCATTCTATCGAGAGACTGTTTAGTTATACATAATAGTGCTATTCGATGGTACTAACGCCCCTTTTGTCGGAGGCGCTGCGTCTTTAAATGGATGCAGGTGGTTCCATAGCAGGAGATATTGATTAGTGATAGCAGTACACCTTTTTTCCAGCTGACTCGGTGAGCCCCACTTCATTCCGGGGTCATGTATCTTTTGTACTTTATGTATTCGGTTTGAGGTATAGCCGGGGCCTTTTGCCGGCATTAGCATTCTACTCCTCTTTATCTATACAGGCTCCGTAGACATAGTATGGGTTGTGTAGTGGTGCTGGGAAAGACAAACTACGTTATGTTGTGGTTGTATTACTTGTTCTAGTTAAGACGACTAAAAACGATGGAACTATTGGTAATGAATTGGTATTTTGAACATGAACACTTTTTAATTAATGAAAATATGTATTATCTTCATTCGTGGATGCGTTTGGGTAGAAGGAAATCTAACAGGCTTGCTCGGTCGGATTCACTCGGTTAAGCGCCGGTCGCGCTCCTCGGTTTTGGGGCGTGACAGTAATATACACAGATAATATACATAAAATAATATATAATATATATTTAAAATATACAATAATACATTATAAAGAACTTGGGGAAAGCAAACATGATTTTACATTGATGGAGAGATTAAGCGGAGTCAAATTAGGGGGAAGCCTTGCGGATTTTTGGATGGTCAATAGCATAGGGTTCTAATAGAGATAGAAAATAAAATCTTGTAAAAAAATTTAAAACTGAAAAAGGCATGTTTTATTTGGTTCCGGGTATGGTTTGATTGATGCAACACAAGGGGATATGATTTCGTTGATCCATAATATATGGATGATTAAGACAAGTGGTAACCTAATATTCCTGAAAGAAATTTTTTTAATGTGTTTATAATGGTTATCAATAATTAACAAATTGGAGAATTTTTAGGGAAACATTAAGAATACATTTCAGAATAGGATTCCCCGGTAATAGGGAATCTACCATATTTTTAGAGTATATTTTTTATATATTTATTGTAGAATTTGTAATTCTAATATTAGTTGTAGATTATGGAATATCTTATAAGTCCATAAGTAACTATTAAAATTTTCCTTTTGTTTTTAAGGAAAATCCATTTACCACCCGTATAGGGCTTGTTCGAAATCTTTGCGGGGAAATTACACAAATAGCTATTTTTATGACTACTATCTAAGGTTTAGATATTACCATTACTTATTTTGTCCTAAAAAGTTAAACAAAAAATCTTTATTTTAGGACTTTAATTGAACTGAAAAACTGAAATTCAGGACACATTGACTAATTTCTAAATAGCAGCCCTCTAGAATAACTATTTGGTGTCATTTCTACGATCATTGCCCTATTTTATTTTGAGGAAACTACACTAACTACCCATTAAACCTAAAATAATAAACCGAATGTATTCATTTTAATAATAACTAGTGTTGTGACACGTGCATTGCACGTGAACCTATTACTTAAAAGAAATATGTAATCACATACCAAGAAAGCTGAAGCTAGTGGAAAGCATAGACGAGGAGGAGAAGAGGTCGAATAAGGAGCAGTATAAGTTGGCTAAAAAGGAGGCGAAGTTAGCAGTTACGGCGGCTAAAACTGCAGCGTTTGGTCGTTTATATGAAGAACTTGAGGGTAAAAGCGGGGATAAGAGGTTGTTCAGGCTAGCCAAGGTGAGAGAGATAAAGGTGTAAAACCCCAGACTATTTTGACGTCATTAAACGCCCAATCGCTTATTTATTCGATGAAATATGAGAGGAATTTAAGTTTAATAACTTGTGATGGTGCTGAAGTAAATATAGAGGTTGACGTATGAGCTTGGACTTTGGATGGTCGATGATTTGGAATTTGGTTAGTACAATATTATGTACAAATCGTGTTATTTAAATAATTATAAATTTCAGCAGATGTTGACTTATACATGTTGTCCCTACCATTACTATTGCTATGTATATTTAAAAGAGAGTCAATGATGGACTTAAATAAGTTTTACACTTAAAATATACAAGTAGTCACGTTTAGGTACATAGCTAAGGATATGGCAATTATATTGACATAATAATAATTGGGCCAAGCCTATATGTTGTCTCACATTACAAACCTAAAGAAAGTAAACTAAGTTGGAATTGAATCTAGGTCATTGAGAAAGAAACCAAATAATTCTAAGGGCTTTTGGAAAGATTCTGACAATGGCACTAAGGGGGAGAAGGAACTGCTACTTGAATAAACCATGATCATTAGTTCTCGAGTGATTCTTTTCGGGGAAAAGGGGTGCTGTAAATCAGGTCACAAGAAGGAACGAAAGCAGAGAAAGCTATAATCGGCAATTTCAAACGTCCGCCTCAGAAGGTAATAATTAAGCTACTTTATGGGTACTACTATTTAAGATTAGATTTAATACATGAGATCTATCATGAGATATTTCAGTTTAGACAAAGATATTAAACTATAATTTGGAAATTGGAAGCTAGCGTGCAGGGAGGATGAAGTCAGTTATAGATCCAATTCGAGGTATGTTGAGGTTTCTTCTCGAAGTCAAGGGCTAGATTAGAATGCGCATATTAAATTATGTGATTTCTTGCATAACGTTTCAGAATATATATATGTGTTCGTATAAAATCACTATAATAGAAAATGATTAAATTGTAAGATGCATTACAATCTAAGTTGCTCTGACACGGTAGTTTAGGTGCAGCACCCGTGTCGATATGACTGTAATGACCCTACCGGTCATTTTAACAGTTGTAACCCACCGTTCCTCCATTTACTTCTCATTTTATACTTTATATCTGTTATGTGACTTACCGGGGTAGTCGGTTCGGGTCCGGAGGGATTTTGGAATGAAATGAGACACTTAGTCTCGAGGATGAAGCTTAAGTTGAAATGGTTGACTGGATGTTGACTTATATGTAAAATAATCCGGAATAGAGTTTTGATGGTTCCATTAGCTCTGTTGGGTGATTTTGGACTTAGGAGCGTGTCCGGATTATGATTTGGAGGTCCGTAATGGAATTAGGCTTGAAATGGCAAAAATTTAATTTTTGGAAAGTTTGACCGGGAGTAAACTTTTTGATATCGGGGTCGAATTTTGATTCCGGAAATTGGAGTACGTCTATAATGTTAAATGTGACTTGTGTGTAAAATTTGGGATCAATCTGACGTGATTTGATAGGTTTCGGCGTCGTTTGTAGAAATTGGAATTCCTTAGTTTCAATAGGCTTGAATGGGGGTGCGATTCGTGTTTTTGATGTTGTTTAAGGTGATTTGAGGGGTCGACTAAGTTCGTATCGTGTTTTAGGACTTGTTGGTATGTTTGGTTGGAGAGACGGGCATCGGTTTGAGGTGTTAGAGTGGCTTTGGAGCCGGCTATGGAACTTCAGAGCGAGGTAAGTCTCATGTCTAACTCTGTGAGGGGGAAACTACCCCTAGGTGATGTGTTTGATATGTGCTACTTGTTGCGGGGGATACGTACGCATGAGGTGACGAGAGTCCGTACGTAGCTAGATTCATGTTTTCGGGTAGACTTAGGTTCCCGCCATGCTATAACTGTACTATTTGAGTTGTCTCTTGCCTATTAAATTCCTTTAATTTACGTTGCGACTTGAGACAAGACTTGCGTAGATTCGACTTGCTATTGTAGAGATTTGATGGCTTCATGATTATCCGTGGAATAATTGTACTCGTCTTACGCATTTCTCCCACGTTATGTGTTTTCATCGAAAGGTTTCCCTTAAAATTTATAACTCACACGTCTATTCGTGAGTGGGGTCAAGGACCCGTTAAAGCTTATTATTCTAAAAGGATCGGGCCGTTCGCCTCGGCAATATAATAGATACATCTATGGTTCATGTCGTTCGACCTCGGCAGTGCGCACGTTATGATGGGATCGGGCCTTTCTCCTCGGCATGATTATGTATCACACTCTCATGTGAGCGGGCTGTTCGCCTCGACAATAAAATAGATGTATCTATGGTTCGTGTCATTCGACCCTCGGCAGTGCACATATTATGATGGGATCGGGCCGTACGCCTCGGCATTTCTATAAAATAATCTTATGAGATCGTGCGTAATAATTGACAAGAAGCCCGTATATCTGTGAGTTTTCCTGATTTGAACTGTGACGACCTATCTGGTGAGGTCGATTATATATATACTCCGATTGAGGAGGTAACTACTAGCTGAGAGCTTGAGTTATTGCTGAGAGGAGAATTTTACCATGTATTTATACTTGTTATTTCATTTATTTACTCTAACTCACATTTGTTTACTTTTACTGTATCTGTCTTATTGGACCAATAGTAAGTGTCGATGTCGACCCCTCGTCACTACTTCGCTGGGGTTAGGCTAGATACTTACTGGGTACGCATTGATTTACATACTCTAGCTACACTTGCTGCACTTATTGTGCATGTACATATATGTTTGGTGTTTTTTGGGTGCAAAGGCACGACTATTGCGGGGACTTTACCGTGAACTGCATTCCATGCTACGATCTGCAGCCTGCAGAATCTCCATCAGAGTTATTTATATTCTTCTATCTAATTTGTATTCCAGACAGATATTGTATTTTATTATATTTTCTAGTTGATGCTCATGCACTTATGACACCGGATTTTGGTTGTTCCTACAAGTTGTTCATGATTTCAAATTACTAAAATGAGTAATTAAGTTGATCAGATTGGGAAGAAGTAGAAGCAGTTTTAGAGAAGCAGAAAAAGTAGCTTCTCCCCAAAAGCAGATGTAGAAGCAGTTTTGACTTTTCTTCTTACCAAAAATACCTTTAGCAAAATATGGTATATTTGATAATAACCTTACTTATTTTAAACCTAATACTTAGAATTAGAGATTATATTATTGAATTCTCCTAATGTATAAATATTTCTTTTTATTTTTAGGATAGCTTTCTAATATATGGTGACTTTTGAGATGAATGCTTTTATATTTCTAAAATAATGTTTTGATATATTTAAATCATCTTGAGAAAATTAATGTACTTTCAAATTTTATTTTCATGTTTTACTTAAATAAAATGAAAAAACTTAATTATTATCTTTAATAATAAATATTTGAGATTATTTATTTATTCATATAATATTAACTATTAAGTAAATCTCTTCATGTCCTTATTTGTAATTTGATACTTAAAAGCACTTTTTGAAAAGCTTGGCCAAACACAAATTATTGTTCAAAAGTGTTTTTCAGATTGATTAGCCAAACACAAATTACTTCTCTCCAAAAGTACTTTTTCGAAAAGCACTTCTGGAAAAAGCACTTCTCAAAATAAGTAGATTTTTTCAGCTTGGTCAAACAGGCTATAAGTTATGATATGACCTTCAGTTAAAAAGAACAAGGCCCACTCAACGGATAATATAGGTTGAGCGCCATCACATCCCACCCTAGTTTAGGGGCGTGACAAAAGCCCATGGCTCGGACCAACTGACGTGCATCAAGGACGAAGAATATAAAGTTTTGTTGGATGAAGCACATATCCGTCAGAGATGGCACACTTACTTCCACAGTCTCTTGAATGAGGAGGGGGACAAAAACATTGGTCTCGGTGATTTGGAATCCTCCAAAAAAAGTCGTGACTTTGGCTATTGTTGGCGAATTAGAGTTGAGGTGGTTGCGGGGGCTACGTGTTAGATGAGTAGAGGCAAAGCGGCCGGGCCGGATGAAATCCCGATGGAGTTTTGGAAGAGTGTGGGCAGGGCGGGCTTGGAGTGGCTCACTAAGTAATTTAGTGTCATTTTTTAGAAGAAAAAGATGCATGAAGAGTGGATTTGTACAAAAATAAGGGTGATATCAAAAATTACAACAACTATCTGGGTATCAAGCTGCTTAGTCATACTATGAAGGTCTGGGAGAGGGTGGTGGAGCTAAGGGTGAGAAGGAGTATGTCTATTTCACAAACCAACTTGGTTTTATGACAGGGCATTCGACTACGGAAGTCATTAACCTTGTTAGGAGATTGATGGAATAATACAAGGAGAGGAAGAGGGAATTGCATATGGTGTTCATAGACTTAGAAAAGGCTTACGATAAAGTCCTGAAGGAGGTTCTATGGAGATTTTTGAAAGCTTGATGTGTACTTGTGACCTATATTAGGTGATTAAATACATGTATGATCGAGCGAAGACCCAGGTAAGGTCAGTGGGAGGGGCTGCGGACCATTTCCTGGTCATGATGGAGTTGCACTGGGGGTCGGTACTCGGCCCCTTTTTGTTTGCCCTGGCGATGGACGTACTAATGCACCACATCCAAGGGGAGGTACCGTCATGTATGTTATTTGCGGACGACATTATTTTGATCGATGAGACGTGAGGTGGTGTTAACAGGAAGTTAGAGGTGTGGAGACAGACCTTGGAGTCTAAGGATTTCAAGTTGCGCAGGACCAAGACAAAATAATTTGAGTATAAGTTCAGTGATGCAACTCAGGGAGTGGAAGGGGAGGTGAGGCTGGATTCACAAGTCATCCCTAGAAGAGGAAGATTTAAGTACCTTAGGCCTATTATACAGGGGTATGGGGAGATTGACGAAAATGTCACACATGGTATTGGGACGGGATGAATGAAATAGAGACTTGCTTCCGGTGTTTTGTGTGACAAAAAGGTGTCATCAAAATTTAAAGGTATGTTTTATTGAGCAGTAGTTAGACCGACTATAATGTATGGGGCTGAGTGTTGGCCAGTCAAGAGCTCCTATATCCAGAAGATAAAAGTAGCAGAGATGAGGATGTTGAGATGCATGTGCGGGCATACCGGATTATATAGGATTAGGAATGAAGTTATTCGGAACAAGGTGGGTGTGGCCCCTATTGAGGAGGAGAAGCACAGACGCCTAGGTAAGGAGGCATGAGGGGTTGATATTGGAAGGCCTTAGGAAAGGTAGAGGTAGGCCGAAAAAGAATTGGGAAGAGGTGATTAAGCAAGACATGGCACAGCTACAGCTGACCGAGGACATGGCCTTTAATAGGAAGGTTTGGAGATAGAGAATTAGGGTAGTAGGTTAGGTAGTCTAGATTGTTCATACCGGTAGTATTAGTACTTACTCTCACATTTTGTTGGTATTAGATTTCTTTGATTACCTGTTGTTTCTTGCATTTCGATCATTTTACCTGTTTATTGCTCAATAAAATAGTAAAATAGTATTAGTATTTATGCTGCTTTTACATGGCTTCTCGTTGTTGTCCCGTTTTGTTATTCTTTTTATTAAACGGTGCATGTGCTTTACAGAGCCGTGGGTCTATTAAAAACTGCCTATCTATCTCCACAAGATAAAGCGTAAGGTCTGCATACACATTACCCTCGCCAAAGGTGTAATTATGTATTGAGTTAAAGAGTGACTTTTAAACAGAAAGATTTAAGATGGTGTTAAAATGTTTTAAATATTATTCGAACTTTGAAATAATCATGAATGGGTAGACATGTTTAAGTGGTTCGCTCGGTAAATCAAGTGCTATGTCACGCTTACCTTTTTGGGTCGTGACAAACTTGGTATCAAAGCACTAGGTTGAATATGTCCTAGAGTGTCTTAGAATCGTGTCTAATAGATTCCTACTTATGAGTGTGTTGTGCGCCACACTTTGGAGGCTACAAGTCATATAGGATTGTTTGTCATTTTTTTATTTCAGATCGTGCATTAAAGCGTAAAGTGAGAACTTATCTCCTATTCCCATCAATCTCGTGAATGGTTGACACATGGAATGATGAACGGCACAAGAATTGACGCATAAGCAGTGACACAAAGATACTTGGCGTATAGTGCATAAGGTAAAAGTCGCTCTTGTATTGGGACTAAAGTTGAGGCGTAGAAAGAGGCCACTAACAAGTTGTGATCATCGGTTAAGATGCCAAGATTCCAAATAAAATCGGGTAAGGAGATCACAAACCAAGTGGATAATGGACATTTCAAGAGGTAAAGTCTCCATAGCTATATATGAGTTTCATCGACACATCAAAACAGCCAATCACTATGACGACCACCATTAAAGATATCACACCAGGTATGAACAAAGATAATAAAATAACCAAGAGATTCAACGAGAAGGCTTGAACCTCGAGATTCTATAAAGAGAATTTGAAAGGAAGCAAGGACCAATTGGTCAAAGTAAGGCGAAACAGTGAATGTTGTAACACATATTTTATGGCTCCAGAAGAAGCAGTACTTAATGGTGCTAAGTACAGTTCAAGGATGCTTCCAGGAGTGAAAGAAAAGACATATTGAGGAAGGGATTTCTTAGTTTCAATCGGGACCAGGCAACCCTCTACATGTCGGGCCATAATCATGGTCATGTTGCAAGAGTTATTAGTAATGTGTATGACAAGTGATGTACTTCATTGGTAAGAGAGATGAGTTTATGGGAGTCAAAGCATTTCACCGGATATCGATACATATAGGAGTCTCGACCACATCCGAAATAAATAAGGCGATGTGAATTAAATTAACATGTAATGGTGCCTATGAATGCACGTCAATAGAAAGTTTGTAACCTAATGTGGATGAGTGAAGAAGTTGCTAAGACTTAAAATGCACAAAAGGTTTTAACCTTAAGGTTGGAGAGGTAGATAAATTGCCCAAAGAGGCAAATCCTTATGAGATGACAACACTAAGCTTTGCTAAATTATGTATGTTTAGTACGGGTACCAAAACAATTAGGTTAAGAGAGAACAACCAAGTATATACTCCAAAATGCTCTTACGAACCAAACAGAGCTTTTTGAACTTAGATTGATTTAATTCTCGAGAAAACAATGGAGAGCTGATGAACGTTATAGACAAGGTACGAAGCTAGAAAAAAAATGCTTACAGCAAGATAGGTTGATCCTTGTGCGTAAGGTTAAAGTTAAGACAAGGTTACTAAGTTTAGAATCTTACCTGATAGAATTAGGTTTTGGCGAATCAATTTGGTGATAACTGATGGGTTGATCCTTGAACTTACCAGTAATGCAAGCATTATATGCGTTAGCAATAAGCTGCGGAAACTCTCTTTCCAAGTCAAAAACCGCATCCTGACCAAAAGCATAATGCGCCCTATAGTTTCGAGAAAATGTGACAATCCCATACGGCTTCTTATATGCATTTGAATTGTAATAGTCTTCATATTTTAAGGTGAGGCATTGGTAGAATTTAGAGTTGTATTCAAAGTTTCCCCATTGCTTAGGAAAATCCAACTGGAAATGTCGGATAAATGCACTGGGACTTCTCTTCAGCACTCTTTTCAAGCTCATCAATGAAAATCCCTTTTTTTTGCATCGCACCAGAAAAGAGGTGAATCGTAGAAATGGTCCGCATAGTCTCTGTAAAGAAACTAAAATATAAGTAGGCTTACAGTAATTATCATATACTATATGCATCACTGATACATTATTAACAGACTTACAGAAGCATTATATTGCTGGCATGGCCACCTGGACAAGTATTGCCCAACAATTGGAAAACACCCTTAACTTGAGGGGGCCACCTCTCTTCAATCAATCCAGTTCTGCTGATAGCAGGCTTAATGATGGATGAGAATGCATCGAAATCACTTTTAATGTTGTGTTGTGATTGAAATCAAAAAGTCATATGTTTCCATCCTCACCGAACAAGACTCCCTTCTCTAGATTACCATGATGAAACCACCACTCATGAATCTGCTTGAGGCCGCTAAGGATTTGACTGAAAAATCATAAACTTATGTAACCATTTGTAAGAAGGAAAAATGTCTTTGATCTATTTAAATAAATGAGAAGAACGTACTTACCAAAATCGTTCAGTATAATTTTCACTAAATCAAACGTAGTTGCCGATTTTTGGATGTAGTTTCCAGAGAGCATTGCTATCTTTAAATGTTTTAGACGTGGTATACAGTTGCTCAAAAAATAATTGCCCTCTCCGTACCCTAGGGGTTTCGCAATATATCGACCCCCAAGATGAATCACAATTTCCTTCATGATCATGTACAATTCGGTTGCCGTTTGAAAGTCTCCATACGGTATTGCACTAGCAAGTGTATAATGTAATAAATTACTAACAGAAGTCTGCACAAGCTGCCCTTCTCTATCAAAGGTCACTTCGGCATTATAACAGCTTATACCAGGCCCAATCTGATCATATATCTCAAATTAAAACCTTGAAAGAACAGGCGCCATCGCTCCATTTCAAACAGAGAAAAAAGAATTAAGTCTGCCGTCAAGCCCAGAAGAAGTAAAATAGAATTTTCAAATTTTAAAACCAGCAGCAAAAAAGAAGAAAGGACTACTAGAAAACTTATTTTACCTAAACCTCAAAACTCCTGCATCCAAAAAATGCAATTAGCAAATAACAGAGGAGGGATAATGCAACTCAATTAAAAAATTACACTGCAAATCAGCTACTCAAGTACACACCTTCTCTAACTAACTTTGGTCAAGAATCAAGATTATTCGTCACACTAAACAAGAGTATCGTGAGAAGAATTGACAGTTTACATGTTCCAAAGGATTGATCTGGAAATTTTAGGTTTACGAATTAGGGGAAGGGGTTTATTCGCGCTTTAGATTTTCTACTTTTTCAAGTTTCTATTTTGTTTTGAGGAATTTACATTGACCGTTTTACGGAAAAATACCAAAACTATCCTCACACTATTTGATTTGGTACAAATATACCATCCGTCCATCTATTGAGCCAAAATGACCCCACTGTTATCTTTCTGGCTCAGTTATGCCCCTACAATTAACGGTCAATGCCAAATAAAAAAGTTTATTTAAATTACATGTCACGACCCAATTTCCCTCATAGACCGTGATGGCGCCCAATGTCGTCGCTAGGCAAGTCAACGGTGAACTAATCCATGTTATTTCTCTTTTTAATAAGTTTCCAAGTAATTAAATTTTATTTATTAAGAAATTAAGGAGTAGAAAATTTAATAAATAAAACGAAGACAACTGAGTGACAATTATAGTGATATAAGTATTCCAAAACCATAAAGTATACTAGTGTGTGTGCCGAAACCTGGTGTCACAGTGTTTGAGCAACTAGTAGAATATACAAAACTCTAACTATTATCTCAAATAAAGTAGACAGAAAAATAGATACAAAAGAGAGACTCTAGGTCAAGCCTCGAGATAATGGGGGTGCACGCCGATATGACCGCCAGATGCACCTGCTTCAGATCCTGCACGATTAGTTCATAAGTGTGGCGTGAGTACATAAATAATATGTACCAGTAAGTATCGAGTCTAACCTCAAAGAAGTAGTGACGAGGGGTCGATATTGACACTTACTATGGGCTAACAATAAAAATACATAAATTCTAAATGAGAATGGTTTATGTAAATAATAGTCTCTCAGTAACAAGCAGGACATAAATAATTCTTTCCCAAATGGTAAATCCCAAGTGAATTTCTGTCATATAAAATTTTAACCTCTCAGGCCATAACATAATATCAAATATAATTAAGCTCCGAGTATTATCACGCACGATTATGCCGAGATCATACGGCCCGATCTAGAATAATGTGTACACTGTCGAGGGTCGTGCGACACGTACCATAGAACATCTATCTACTGCCGAGGCATTCTGCCCGCTCCACAAGAAAGGAAGATACTTTATGAAAAGACGATTTACAAGCTAATACAAGGCTAATGTACAAAGAAACACATTTTTTATTAACGATCAAGTAACCCCCCGAAAATCAGGTAAGTGGAAGTTGGTCTTTTACAATTCCTCTGTCAAGGTCCAATATAATTTAGGCACTTAAATTAATATGTAGGGAGCAAACATTACAAACATTTCATGATTTGGGTCCGAAACTACCCGAACATAGGCATAATTAGTAGTTACGTACGGACTCTCGTCATCTCATGCGTACGTAGCCCCCACAATTAGAAGCAATTAGTAATTTAAATCACATATGGGTAAATTGCCTCTTACAAGGTTGGACAAGAAACTTATTTTGTCTCAAAGCTCGCTTTTCGGCCTTAAATTCACTCCAAAGCCTCAACTAGGTGCCGAACAATCCGAAACTAGTCAGACATTATATAAATTTATCAATACATGTTCAAAAGTTCGTATTCTAACTATTAGATTGATTACCCAACCCCTTATTGGAAGATTCCTAAAATTCACCCTCGTACCTCTTCCACATTTGTGGAGAAAGCCTCACAGATATGGCTATCCTTCAGTTGACCTCTTCCGCATCTACGGACCACAGGCCCACTTCTGCGGGATCGCTACTACGACGCGTGTGCCGCACTTGCGGCTTTGGCTGCTTCTGCGGTTGATTCCATCGCACCTGCGCGTTTGCAGATGCGCACCATGTCCCGCATCTGCGATTTCTGGGCTGCCCAAGCTGCGCCGCTTCTGCGGCTGCTGGCTCGCTTCCGCGAGCTCGCACCTGTGGCTGGCCCTCCGCAGGTGCGATTGCACTAGAAGCTTGATGCTTCAGCTGTTCATCCAAGGCCAAACGACTTCCGCGCATCGTCCGAATGGAATCCGGGGCCCCCGAGGCCCCGTCCAAATATACCAACAAGTTTATAATCATGAGACGGACTCGCTCGCACCCTCGAAATGCGGAAAATAACATTAAAACTAAGAATCGTAACCCAAAACCAATAGAATCAACTTATGAACTTTAAATTCTTCAAACTTACTCCGAACGCGCCGATTCATACTTAAACTACTCAGAATGACACCGAATTTTGCGTGCAATTCTTAAATCATCATATAGAACTATTCCCAAACTCAGAATCCCAAACGGGCCTCGATAACACCAAAACCTACTCCAAATCAAATTTAAAGAACTTTAAAACCTTAACCGTGCCAACTTTCAACTTTATTCGCTGAAACACTCCCGGGTCATCCAAAATCCGATCCGAACATACGTCTAAGTCCAAAATCATCATACAAATCTATTGGGACCATCAAATCCCGGTTCTGAGGTCGTTTAATAGAAATGTTGATCCAAGTCAAACTTACCCTTTTAAAGCCAATATTAAGGAACTGAGTGTTCCAATTTCAACTCGAACCCTTCCAAATCCCGAACTAACCATCCCCGCATTCATAAAATAGGAAAAGCACATATGGGGAGTCTTATTTAGGGGAACAAGGGTCTGCAAAGCAAAACGATCGGTCGGGGCATTACATTCTCCACCTCTTAAACAAACGTTCGTCCTCAAACGGGTCTAAAATCATCCTTGGAGTGCTGAATAGGTATGGATATCTGCTCTGCATGTCCTCCTCAGCCTCCCAAGTCGCCTCCTCGACTGGTTGGCCCCTCCACTGAAATTTTACAGCAGAAATCTTCTTGGACCTCAGCTGGCAAACCTGCCTGTCAACAATGGCAACCGGCTCCTCCTCATAACCCAGGCTCTCATCTAGCCGCGGCATGATACCTCCGGAACATAGACACGTGGAAATCCGGATGAACACCCGATATACTGGAGGCAAAGCAAGCTCATAAGCAACCTCCCTAACTCATTTAACACCTCAAATGGTCCTATGAACCTTGGGCTCAACATGCCCTTTTCCCGATCCTCATGATTCCCTTCATCGGCGAGACTTTCAAGAGAACATTCTCGCCCACTATAAATGATAAATCACGTGCCTTCTAGTCCGCGTAACTCTTTTGTTTGGACTATGTTGTGCGAAGTCACTCCTGAATCAACTTTATCTTTTCCAAGGCATCCTTCACTAAATCCATACCGTATAACCTAGCCTCGCCGAGCTCAAACCATCCGACTGGTGAATGACATCGCTGACCATATAAAGCCTCAAATAGAGCCATCTCAATGCTGGACTGATAACTATTGTTGTAAGCAAACTCGTCCAACGGTAAGAATCGATCCCACTGCCATCCGAAGTCAATCACACATGCTCTAAGCCTGTCCTCCAGGATCTGAACCTTCCTCTCTGACTTTCCATCGGTCTGCGGATGAAAGGTTGTGCTGAGATCTGCCCAGGTCCCTAACTCACTCTGTACGGCTCTCCAGAAATGCGAAGTAAACTAGGGGCCTCTATCTGATATGATGGAAATGGGGACACCATGCAACCGAACAATCTCTTGAATGTAAATCCGAGCCAACCTCTCTGAAGAATACGTGGTAACAACCGAAATGAAGTGTGCCGACTTGGTCAACCGGTCGACAATGACCAAACTGCATCAAACTTCCGCAAGGTCCACGGCAACCCAACTACAAAATCCATGGTAATGCGCTCCCATTTCTACTCAGGTATAACCATATACTGGAGTAGTCCACCTGACCTTTGATGCTCGTACTTAACCTGTTGGAAATTAAGGCACCTCGCTACATACTCAACTATATCATTCTTCATCCGCAACCACCAATAATGCTGCCTCAGGTCGCGATACATTTTCGTAGCACTTGGGTGAATAGAATACCGAGAATTGTGTGCCTCCTCTAGAATCGCTTCCCTAAATCCATCAATATTAGGGACACATAGGCGACCCTGGAGTCGCAGAACAACATCCTCCCCGATAGTAACCTCTTTGGCACCTCCCTGCAGTACCGTCTCTTTGAGAACTAATAAGTACGGATCATCAAACTGATGATCCTTGATCTGCTCGAATAGTGAAGACTAGGCGACGACGCATGCAAGAACTCGGCTGGGCTCTGAAACATCCAACCTCACAAGCCTATTAGCCAAGGACTGAATGTCCAAAGCTAGTGGCCTCTCCTCTGCTGAAATAAGTGCCAAACTACCCATACTCTCCGCCTTTCTACTCAAGGCATCCGCAACTACATTCTCCTTGCCCGGATGATAAAAGATGGTAATATCATAATCTTTTAATAACTCAAGCCACATGCGCTGCCTCAAACTGAGATCCCTCTACTTGAACAAATGTTGCAAGCTACGATGATCGGAGTAAACCCCACAGGACACCTCATAAAGATAATGCCTCTAGATCTTGAGAGCATGAACAATCGCGGCCAACTCCAAATCGTGTATAGGATAATTCTTCTCGTAGGGCTTCAGCTGACGTGAAGCATATACAATAACTCGTCCCTCCTGCATTAATACACAAAACAAACCAATGCGTGAAGCATCACAATACACAGTATACATCCCTGAACTAGAAAGCAACACTAACACCATTGTTGAAGTCAATGCAGTCTTGAGCTTCTGAAAGCTCACCTCACAGTCGTCAGACCATCGTAACGGAGCACCCTTTTGGGTCAATCTAGTCAAAGGTGCTGAAATAGATGCGAATCCTTCCACAAACCGGCGTTAATAACCTGCTAACCCCAAGAAGCTCCTAATCTCAATCGATGTGGTAGGACGAGGCCAACTCTGAACTACCTCGATCTTCTTGGGATCCACCTTAATACCCTCGCCTGATATGACATGCCCAAAGAATGCTACGGAATCCAACACAAACTCACACCTGGAGAACTTAACATATAGCTTTTGTTCTCGAAAGGTCTGAAGCACCACTCTCAAATGTTGCATGTGCTCCTCTATGCTACGCGAGTAGATCAAAATGTCATCAATGAAGACAATGACAAACGAATCAATATATGGACTGAACACCCGGTTAATCAAATTCATAAATGTCGTTGGGGCGTTAGTCAAACCGAAAGACATTACTAGAAACGCATAATTGCCATATCTAGTCTGAAAAGACGTCTTTGGAACATCCGAATCCCGAATCTTCAACTGATGGTACCCCGATCTCAAGTAGATCTTAGAGAACACCCTAGCACCCTGAAACTGGTCAAATAAATCATCAATACGTGGAAACGGGTGCTTGTTCTTAATGGTACCTTTGTTCAACTGGCGGTAATCAATTTAGGTGACGGGACAGGTGCAAGGCTCGAGACAGAATTTCCAAATTCAGTAGGTGAGCTCCGATGACTCTTTTCAACGGCAGCGGATTCTCTTTCAGACCTCCATTTATTTTTAGATATTCAGATTATTCTCGGGGAATGCCCCATAGACCATGTATTTAGAATTCAGTTTCTTAGAGCTCCGAGTAGTATCACGCACGATTATGTCTAGGTCATACAGTCCAATCCAGAATAATGTGTACACTGTCGAGGGTCGTGCGACACGAATCATAGATGCATCTATCTACTGCCGAGGCGTTCTGCCCGCTCTACAAGAAAGGAAGATACTTTATGAATAGACGATTTACAAGCTAATACAAGGCTAATGTACAAAAAAATACAATTTTTATTAACGATCAAGTAACCCGCCGAAAATCAGGTAAGTAGAAGTCGGACTTTTACAATTCCTCTGTCAAGTTCCAATATAATTTAGGCACTTAAATTAACAGGTAGGGTGCAAATATTACAAATATTCCATGATTTGGGTCCTAAACTACCCGGATATTGCTACGTATGGACTCTAGTCACCTCGTGCGTATGTAGCTCCCACAATTAGAAATAATTAGTAATTTAAATCACCTATGGGGTAAATTCCCTCTTACAAGGTTAGACAAGAGACTTACCTTATCGTGAAGCTCGCTTTCCGGCCTCAAATTCACTCTAACGCCTCAACTCGGTGCCGAAAAATCCTAAACTAGTCAAATGTTATATAAATTAATCAATACATGTTCGAAAGTTCGTACTCTAACTATTAGAGTAATTACCCAACCCCCTTTTGGAAAATTCCTAAAATTCATCCCCAAGCTCATGTGCCTGGATTCCGGATATTTTCAAAGAAATTTGTTACCCATAACCTCACGAACTCAAATATATAATTTTCACCCAATCCCATAACCATTTACGGGGTTAAATCTCATTTTTATCAAAATGTAGGTTTGTTCATCTAATCCCATAGTTTTCACAATTTTACATGTTAAAATCTACCCATAATCTATGTATTTAACTTACATTTGATAGAAATCACTTACCTCCTATAGCTAGGTGAAACCCTTCTCTAAGAAGCTCCAAATCACCTAAGAGGTGAAAGAAATGAGCCAAAAATGGCCTAAGTCCCGTATTAAATGAACCTCAATGCCTCCAGGATTTCCGCTTTTGCGGCTCCATGACCGCATCTGCAGCTCTGCTTCTGCAGAGAAAGTCTCGTAGATGCGGCTCTCCCTTAGATGGCCTCTTCTGCATCTGCAGACCACAGGCCCGCTTCTATGGAGAAAGCCTCGCGGATGCGGCTCTCCCTCAGATGTCCTCTTCTACATCTGCAGACCACAGGCCCTCTTCTGCGGGACCGTTACTGCGACGGCATGCGACTTTGGCCGATTCTGCGGTTTTTTCCATCGAACTTGTGCGTTCGCAGGTGCGCACAGTGTCCCACATTTGTGATATTTGGGCTGCCTACACTGGGCCACTTCTGCGGCTGTTGGCTCGCTTCTGCGAGCTTGCACCTGCGGCTGGCCCTCCACAGGTGCGATTGCACCAGAAGTTTGATGCTTCAGTTGTTCATCCAAGGCCAAACGACTTCCGTGCATCGTCTGAATGGCATACGGGGCCCCCGAGGCCCCATCTAAACATACCAACAAGTTTATAATCAAAAGACGGACTCGCTCGCACCCTCGCAATGTGAAAACAACATTAAAACAAAGAATCGCATCCCAAAACCAATAGAATCAACTTATGAACTTCAAATTCTCCCAACTTACTCCGAATGCGCCGATTCATACATAAACTACTCGGAATGACACCAAATCTTGCGTGCAAGTCTTAAATCACCATACAGAACTATTTCCAGGCTCGAAATCCCAAACGGACCTCGATAACTATCACAACCTAATTTCCCCTCTGTTTGGATATCGTGATGGCACCTAGTCTTAGGGACTAGGTAAGCCTAACAATAATTGAAACAACAACATTATTTAAATTGAATCTCTTACAAATTTCCAAAACTGGTAGTACAAGTCATAAGCTCTACAGAGTTTTTGTTTTTGCTAGATAGCCTCTAAATACAACTGTTCAGAAATAGGAATAAACAGTGGCAAACGAAAAATTGAAGGTGACTCTGAAGCCTGCGAATGCAGCGGCAAGTTTACCTTGAGTCTCCGCAGCAACAGTCTACACAGCTAGCTAATGAACAAATACCTGGATCTGCACAAAAATGTACAGAAGAGTAGCATAAGCACACCACAGCGGTGCCCAGTAAGTATCAAGACTAACCTCGGTGGAGTAGTGATGAGGAACGGTCAAGACACCCACTGGTCTAATAAACTAAATAGGTACAAGTATATGAGCAGCAGAAGTATGATGTCTACATAAAGACTATGCAATATGGCTAAATGTACAGTAATGGCAATAAGGAAGGAAACAACAAATGTCAGCAAAATATCATGAAAATGACACAGAAATATGAATGAAACACAACCTAAATCCGGAATCACAAATACAGCAAGGGAAAGTAATAACTCAGCAACTACAACAGCTTTTACATCAGGTTTTAGTTAACAACTCCACGAGGTACCGAACCTCGGACAATTCACAACTCACGGGTCTCAATACCTGAACCCTAACACTTGGCATCCTGTGCCCTCATAACACCTCATAACAGCACTGACGACACACGTGCCAATAGAGCTATTCTCAAAGAGAAGGCAAGTAAACAAGAGTGAGCATCTATTCTTAACAATATCAAGAACACCTCTTATCCGATAAGAGTGCTTAACTACGTGTATGCTTGTGCAAGTGTCCTACCATAGTCCATATCAGCAAATAAGCATAAGGAAAAAGAACGGATAGCACGTAGAATATTTTCTCACAGCTTTCACAAGATAAAGCTCACACAGGTACGTATACCACTTCAGAAATATCAACAACAAGAATGCCCCCAGGCCACAAATCATCACAAATCAATCCCTGACACAGCCCACCTTGTCACTCCAAGTGTGACGACTCCTGAATGGAATTCTGACGGTTCCATTAGCTCCGTTAGGTGATTTTGGAAGTAACATAAATGCCCGCCTTGTCTCGCCACACGTGCATAATAATGTTCCCACCTTGTCTCGCTACATGCACAACCCACATATATATATATATACATATCCCGCCTTGTCACACCGCATGTGCAAATATCAATAGTAACAATAGCATGGCAGAAACCTCGTGCAACTCCATAATAACAACCGCACGGCAGAAACCTCGTGCATCACAATAATAACCACCGCACAACAGAAACCTCGTGCATCACCACAACAAGTACAACAGCAACAATGACAATAATACAAAGTATGATAAGTAAATCAACTCAAGAACTCTAATTCACAAAGAAAAGGTAGAACCAATTCACAAGGAATAACCACAGTAAAGGATGTCAAGCATAAAAACAACAACTCAACAAGGGAAAACTAACATGTAGCAACGATCCCACAATATACATTTCAACAACCGGGAATCTAACACGAGTCAAATAATTTCCAAATAAAACAAGTCGACTAAGATATAGGATATTTAAAACTTCTTTTAAGGTTGAGGAATTTCGAAGGATATTCAACAATTCAATTAAGGATAAGCAGCGGAAAGATAATCATAACCTCAATTAAGACTGAACAAATTATAGGATGAGATAATAATAATTGCAAATAAAGATAAGCAGTATGAAAAGATAACATGACAATAGAGGGGTAAAATCTTCAGTTAAGTCAAATAAGAGTCAAATAGGCAAAAAGAGTGAATCCTGAAAGCAATTAATTCTAATTAAAGCATGTAGAGGTGAAACAAGTAAATAAGAACTTAATTGTATCAAGAACAACTTCATACTCAGTGAATATAAGGACCTAAGAAACCTAAAAGGCCAATTTTCCACAAATACGTCTGAGCACGTACTCGTCACCTCGTGTACATGGACTACAATCAATATAGAAAACTCAAATCCTAAGGAAAAATCACCCACACAAGGTTAGGCAAGATATTTTCCTCGAACCAAGCTCAATCAATCGGTCACAATGCCTTTCCCACGAATATCCGACTCCGAATGACCCAAATCTAGCCAAAATAATTACATATCATAAATACAACTATATTAGGCTAATAGAATTAACGAAATCAAGATTTTAGTAAAAATTCCGAAATCCATCCTAAAAAGTCGACCCGGGTCCACGTCTCGGAATCGGGTAAAAATCACACAATACGAACACCCATTTACTCACGAGTCTAACCATATAAGAATTACTCAAATCCGACCACAAATATCCTTTCAAAACTCGAAATCTTATTGATGAAGTTCTTCCAATATTTCCCAATTTCAACCCCAAAATAATCCGAAATTAAATGGAGAAAACAACAATAGATTAATGGAATACAACCAAAAATAAGTTAGAAATCATTACCCCAAAGCTTCCTCTGAACATCCCTCGAAAATGCTCTCACAAATCGCCCTAAACCGAATTTGCAAAGTCCAAAATGACAAAAATCACGAAGCGCTTAAGTTTTGAACACTGCCCAGGCATTTCCGCACCTGCGGAGCCTGGGCTTGCACACGCGCACAAAATGATCGCTTCTGCACAAATCACTTCCCGCCCCTCTGTCTCTGCACCTGCGATGAAAGGGCCACACCTGTGCGTGCGCACCTGCGATGTCCATTGCGCTTCTGCGTGGTCGCACCTGCGAGCCAAGTTCCGCAGGTGCGATTGCACCAGAAGGTAGAAACTTCAAATTTCTTCTAAGTTCGAATTTGATCCGTTAACTATCCGAAACTCACCCGAGGCCCCCGGGACCTCGACCAACATACCAACCAAATCCTAACACACCATACGAACTTAGTCGAGCCCTCAAACCACATCAAACAACGCTAAAATCACGAATCACCCTCCAATTCAAACTTAATGAACTTGAAACTTCAAGTTTCCACAACCGATGCCGAAACCTATCAAACCACGTCTGATTGATCCCAAATTTTTAACACAAGTAATATTCAACATTTCAAACCTAATCCAACTTCCAAAATTTTATTTCGACTCTGATATCAAAAATTCCACTACCGGTCAAAAACTTCAAAAAATAGACTTTCGCCAATTCAAGCCTAAATAAGCTACGGACCTCCAAAACACAATCCGGACACGCTCTTAAGTCCAAATTCACCCAATGGAGCTAACGGAACCGACGAAACTCCATTCCGGAGTCATCTTCACACAGTTCCGACTACGGTCAAAATCCTAAGACTTAAGCTTTCGTTTTAGGGACTAAGTGTCCCAAATCACTCAGAATCATCCGCTAACTGAATTAAACCACGCACGCAAGTCAATACACATAATACGAAGCTACTCAGGGCCTTATGCCACCAAACGGGACTTAAATTCTCAAAACGACCGCCGGATCGTTACATCCTTCCCCTCTTAAACAAACGTTCGTCCTCGAACGTGCTAAGAATCGCCTCGAAGTTTTTGAATCACTGAAATTACATATCCAACATACACCCGCGGGGAACCCCACGTCACCGCAATTCACATATGCCCAACGACACCATCCCAATTGTAATTTATCCTTTCTATCAACACTGATAAGCCTTAGAATCAAAATTCTCACATTCCATTTATCTTCAAAAGACCCGATTCTAAATCCATAACCGGTATCAGTCTCAACCAGCTGTAACAACTCATGCCTACACCTACAAGGTACGACCACACAACAGGACACACCACACATAGGCTCATAATAACATTTTTTATCACAATAGTTGCCCGTAATCAAAACTAGCACCGATAATTAGCCTCATATCCGTTAGAACCTTGTTCAAACCTCCACAACACTAACAACGATGCAAGAAACATGAAGACTTCTTAACTATACACCCGAATCAACAAGTCATAACTAACACCACCGGGCACACACCCCGCAAGGTAAAACTCGAGAAGCACAGAATGAAAATGACTGAATATGTAAATAAGGGAAATATCAAACAAACCCGACAGGCACAACTCTCTAGCAGTATCATACTACGAATCAATTCAAAAAGGGAAAATCAAAGTACATAAACAAATCATAAGGATCTCATCCTGGTATAACCTTCCACCGCGGCACGCAGCCCGGCTCAAACATATCAAATCGCATGGAATTACGAGGGTCTCACCCTCAACTCTGAATCACAAGTCGAATACACATCATACCAATGGAAATCTTCCACTAATTCAATTATGGCAATAAAATCACAACACTTACTAAACTCTCACCCCGGTAGAGTATCAAATCACAAATCGTAACCAATTTACTAAGGAATCACATCAAACCTGCCATAATGGACAACATGAATTCACTTCTAGTCTCGTAACTTTCAATAATGAATAGAAACAAACTATAGACACAGGCTACCACTCATAGAGTCTCCCAACATGGGTAAATACCTAAATATAATACTAAGTCATGAACTCACCCATAGGTGGGACAACAAATAGGGGAACTCGTCCCGATAAGCATAACCGAATCAAAATACGAATGGTACCCCTATGTAACAAATCAACAGCATACATGTATAACATCATCTGGCGCAGCGGCCTCCAGCCTACTATATGAGACACATTAACGGGATGGGCCTTCCCCTCTTGGGCGCCCTCTACTCGCTTGAATAACCCATTGCGACACATCTGTCCGAAGTCTAGGACAATCTGTCACCATGTGGCTGGTATATCCACACTTGAAGCCCTCTCTGCCGACGTGGTTGTGGGAACTGTGCGGTACGGGTACTCTGAGACCCATGAGCACCTGAAACACTGTGCGAAGCCTGGAGTGCAAACTAAACTGGATGACCCACAAAACTTCTACCATGTTATACCCTACCTTCAAAATAAGGACCAGTAGATCTCTCCGATCTACGAGGCCTCCTCACCTCCCTGCCTCTCTCTCCTGATCTCACTTGTACTCTCTCTCATTGTCCTCGTCTGTCTTCTCTCTCCTAGTCCCACATGCCCTCTACTCGGCGAGCAATCCCTACCACCTGCTAAAATGAAACATCTGACTCTAACTCATGAGCCATGATGAACCAAATATCATGCCTGAGTCCCTCAATAAATCTACGGACACGCTCTCTAACTGTGGCGACCAAAGCAGGTGCACGCCTGGCCAAATCACTGAATCTTACGGCATACTCTGACATTGACATAGTGCCCCGGCGTAGTTGCTCAAACTCCGCACGCCATGCATCTCGAAGGGACTGAGGTACACACTCTCTTAGGAACATCTCTGAAAACGGAACCCATGTAAGTGAAGCTAACTCGGCTGGGCTACACAATCATATGCCCGTTACCACTGATAAGCCTCTCCCCTGAGTTGGAACGTAGTAAAAGCAACCCCGCTCGTCTCCACAATAACCATAGTACAGAGAATGCGGTGACACTCCTCCAGGAAATACTGTGCACTCTCTGAAGCTAAACCACTGAACGTAGGAGGGTCATATTTCTTGAACCTTGCAAGTCTAAGCTGCTCTTCCTCAGATGTTGTTGCTCTAATCATGGGTTGAACTAGAACCACAGGCTGTGTCTCCATGACACCTAGAACCTAACCAACATGAACTCGTTACTCTGGGGTGTGGGCGGTAGGAGTCTGGATTCCTCCCCTGATCTATGAAGTAGCTGGTGCAACCGAAATCAACCCCTCCTGAGCCAATGTACCAAACATGCTCAAGAACTGTGCTAAGGTCTCCTGAAGTCCGGGGGTAACAGTTGGCGCCTCCGGTACCTGCTCCCCAACTGGAACTACTGGCGGCTCCTTAACTGATGCTCTGGTAGATGCTCTAGCTGCGACACTTACTCCTCGTTGTCCTATGCCTCTGCCTCTAGCGATACCTGCTCCGGGAGCAGCGTCATCGATAACTGCAGCTCGTGTCCTCGCCATCTGTGAGAGAATGGAATGATAAAATTTCAAACTCAGAGATCAATAAGCTCGCACGATAGGAATGAAAGGACTGAGATTGTCCTACTAGTTCCGTAGCCTCTCAAAGATAAGTACAGACGTCTCCGTACCGATCTGCAATACTCTACTAAACTTGCTCATGACTCGTAGCACCTATGAACCTAGAGCTCTAATACCAACTTGTCACGACCCAATTTCCCCTCTGTTTGGGTATCGTGATAGCACCTAGTCTTAGGGACTAGGTAAGCCTAACAATATTTGAAACAACAACATTATTTAAATAGAATCTCTTACAAATTCCCAAAACCGGTAGTACAAGTCATAAGCTCAACAAATTTTTTTTTTGCTAGAAAGTCTCTTAATACAACTGTCCAGACATAGGAAAAAACAGTGCAAAACGAAAACTTGAAGGTGACTCCGAAGCCTGCGAACGTAGCGGCAGGTTTACCTTGAGTCTCCGCAGCAACAGTCCACATAGATAGCTAACAAACAAATACCTAGATGTGCACAAAAATGTGTAGAAGAGTACCACAGCGGTGCCCAGTAAGTATCAAGACTAACCTCGGTGGAGTAGTGACGAGGAACAGTCAAGACACCCACTGGTCTAATAAACTAAACAGGTACAAGTATATGAGCAGCAGAAGTATGATGTCAACATTAAGACTATGCAATATGCTCACAGTACAGTAATGGAAATAAGGAAGGAAACAATAAGTGTCAGCAAAATATCATGAAAATGAAACAGAAAAATGAATGGAACACAACCTAAATCCGGAATCACAAATACAGCAACGGCACGTAATAACTCACCAACTACAACCGCTTTTACATCAGGTTTAAGTCAACAACTCCACGAGGTACCGAACCTCGGACAATTCACAACTCACAGGTCTCAATACCTGAACCCTAACACTTGGCATCCTGTGCCCTCATAACACCTCATAACAGCACTGACGACACACGTGCCAATAGAGCTATTCTCACAGAGAAGGCAAGTAAACAAGAGTGAGCATCTATTCTTAACAATATCAAGAACACCTCTTATCCGATAAGAGTGCTTAACTACGTGTATGCTTGTGCAAGTGTCCTACCATAGTCCATATCAGCAAATAAGCATAAGGAAAAAGAACGGATAGCACGTAGAATATTTTCTCACAGCTTTCACAAGATAAAGCTCACACAGGTACGTATACCACTTCACAAATATCAACAACAAGAATTCCCCCAGGCCACAAATCATCACAAATCAATCCCTGACATCTCCCACCTTGTCTCGCCACGTGTGCAATAGTAATATAAATGCCCGCTTTGTCTCGCCACACGTGCATAATAATGTTCCCACCTTGTCTCGCCACATGCGCAACCCACACACACACACACACATATATATATATATATATATATATATATACACACACACACACATACATATCCCGCCTTGTTACGCCGCATGAGCAAATATCAATAGTAATAATAGCACGGCAAAAATCTAATGCAACCCTATAATAACAACTGCACGGTGGAAACCCCGTGCATCACAATAATAATCACCGCACAACAGAAACCTCGTGCATCACCACAACAAGTACAACATCAACAATGACAATAATACAAAGTACGATAAGTAAATCAACTCAAGAACTTTAATTCATAAAGAAACGGTAGAAACAATTCACAAGGAATAACCATAGTAAAGGATGTCAGGCGTAAAAAGAACAGCTCAACAAGGGAAAACTAATATGTAGCAATGATCCCATAATATACATTTCAACAACAGGGAATCTAACACGAGTCAAATAATTTTCAAATAAAACAAGTCGACTAAGATATAGGATATCTAAAACTTCTTTTAAGGTTGAGGAATTTCGAAGGATATTCAACACTTTAATTAAGGATAAGCAGCGGAAAGATAATCATAACCTCAATTAAGACTGAACAAATTATAGGATGAGATAATAATAATTCCAAATAAACATAAGCAGTATGAAAAGATAGCATGACAATAGAGGAGGTAAAATCTTCAGTTAAGTCAAATAAGAGTCAAATAGGCAATAAAAGTGAATCCTGAAAGTAATTAATTATAATTAAAGCATGTAGAGGTGAAATTAGTAAATAGAAACTTAATCATATCAAGAACAACTTCATACTCAGTGAATATAAGGACCTAAGAACACTAAAAGGCCAACTTTCCACAAATATGTCCGAGCACGTACTCGTCACCTTGCGTACATGGACTACAATCAACATAGAAGACTCAAATCCAAAGGGGAAATCACCCACACATGATTAGGCAAAATACTTACCTCGAACCAAGCTCAATCAATCGGTCACAATGCCTTTCCCATGAATATCCGACTCTGAATAGCCTAAATCTAGTCAAAATAATTACATATCATAAATACAACTATATTAAGCTAATCAAATTAACGAAATCAAGATTTTAGTAAAACTTCAGAAATCCATCCTAAATAATCGACCTAGGCCCACGTCTTGGAATCGGGTAAAAATCACAAAATACGAACACCCATATACTCACGAGTCCAACCATATAAGAATTACTCAAATCCGGCCACAAATCCCCTTTCAAAACTCGAAATCTTTATTGAAGAAGTTCTTCCAATTTTTCCCAATTTCAACCCCCAAAACATCTAAAATTAAATGGAGAAAACAACTATAGATAAATAGAATACAACTAAAAACAAGTTAGGAATCATTACCCGAAAGCTTCCTCTAAAACTCCTTCGAAAATGCTCTCACAAATCGCCCAAAATCGAGCTTGCGAAGTCCAAAATGAAAAACATCACGAAGCCCTTCGATTTTGAATACTGCTCAGGCATTTCCGCACCTGCAGAGCCTGGGCTCGCACCTGCGTGTGCGCTTGTGCGAACAAAATGAGCGCTTCTGCGCAAATCACTTGCCCCCTTTGCCTCCGCACCTGCGATGAAAGGGTCGCACCTGCACGTGCGCGCCTGTGGAAATCCCTTCCACTTCTGCGGACCTTGCACACCTGCAATGTCCATTGCGCTTCTGCGTGGTCGCACCTGCGAGCCAAGATCCGCAGGTGCGATTGCACCAGAAGGCAGAAACTTTAGATTTCTTCTAAGTCCGAATTTGATCTGTTAACCATCTGAAACTCACCCGAGGCCCCCAAGACCTCGACCAACATACCAACCAAATCCTAAAACACCATACGAACTTAGTCGAGCCCTCAAACCACATCAAACAACACTAAAATCACGAATCACCCTCCAATTCAAAATTAATAAACTTGAAACTTCAAATTTCTACAACCGATGCTGAAACCTATCAAACCACGTCCGATTGACCCCAAATTTTGCACACAAGTCATATTCAACATTTTGGACCTACTCCAACTTCTGGAAAAGGATTCCGACTCTGATATCAAAAATTCCACTACAGGTCCAAAACTCCAAAAATTCGACTTTCGCCAATTCAATCCTAAATAAGCTACGGACCTCCAAAACACAATCTGGATACGCTCTTAAGTCCAAAATCACCCAACTGAGCTAACGAAACTGACGGAACTCCATTCCGGAACCGTCTTCACACAGTTCCGACTACAGTCAAAATCCTAAGATTTTAAGCTTTCATTTTAGGAACTAAGGCCTCATTTGTTTTTTTTTTAAGATTAAGACATGTGAATCTGAATACACGTATGAATATCAAGATGTGTATTAAGATTAAGATATATGAATCCGAATACACATCTGAATGTTAAGATGTGTATTAAGATCTGAATATTAAATGATTAAAATTGTTTGATTTTTAACATCTGAATGTATAAAATTTACGTTTATTTGAAAATTAATAAACATAAAATTCAAATAAAATACTAATTAATCTAATATTCCATCACTAAAATATATAGATTTTAAAATATGATAGTTGTTGGTGGTGATGGCTAACGGTAGTGCTTGTGAATGCCGACTAAAAGCGGTGGTTGGTGGCAGATTTGGTTGATGGTGGTAGTTTAGTAGTAGCTAGTAGTGATTGGTAGTGGTATCTACTGTAATGATGGGCAGAGCCAGCTATGGTTGTTGATGATGATGGGGTGGTTAGTTGTGGTAGTTGAGGTGGATAAGTGTTGGTTGTCGTTGAGATTGATGGGGTGGTGGGAGTGGTAGGGATGGTGGGTAGTTGTAATCGACAATGGTGGCGACTATGATGGTGGTGGTGGAGGTTGAGTATGGTGGTGGTGGGTGGCATGGTGGTAGTTGATAATGGTAGGCGGTGAAGGCAGTTAATAATGAATATGGATGATAGCATATTAATGAAATTAAGTCTCTGTTATGGATCTTAATCATACAGACCTATTCTTACTCATTAAGTGGTTATGAAGTAAAAATAACAAACACACTTAATTATTAAGATCTAAATAATTAAGATTCAGACTTTAAAAACAAACGTACTTAATTATTAAGATCTGAATAATTAAGATTCAGACTTTAAAAACAAACGCACTTAATGTATAAAATCTGAATGATTAAGATTCAGACCTCCATTAAGTGCAAACAAATGAGGCCTAAGTGTCCCAAATCACTTTGAATCATCAGGTAACTGAATTCAACTACACACGCAAGTCAATACACATAATACGAAGCTACTCAGTGCCTTATGCCTCCGAACGTGAATTAAATTCTCAAAACGACCGGCCAGGTCATTACAATAACACCAAAACCTACTCCAAACCAAATTTAAAGAACTTTAAAACCTTCAATGCGCGAACTTTCAACTTTATGTGCTGAAACGCTCCCGGGTCATCCAAAACCCGATTCGAACTACGCCCAAGTCCAAAATCATCATACGAACCTATTGGGACCGTCAAATCCTGGTTCCAAGGTCGTTTACTAGAAATGTTGACTCAAGTCAAACTTACCCCTTTAAAGCTAATATTAAGGAACTAAAGCAACTCTAACCTTGTCCCCAAAATGGGGATTTCCCCATTTTTTGGGGACACAAATGGGGATATTTCACTCCAACCCTCCCTCATTTTTGTCCCCAAAATGGGGAGTGAATAGTATCTCCCCAAATTTGGGAAAACACTATTCATCTCGCCATTTACTATTCTCTATTAAAATATTATTATTATTATTATTTAATATTTTAATTTATCTTTTTATATATACTTAATTATGTTTATATAATATATTTACCTAATTAATTTTTCATCTTAACTTTGACGTATAATTTTGAAAAATTAATTATCGTGCATCTATTTGTTTTATTTCAAATTGGTAGTTAATTTTATTATGAGTTATGTAGTATTTCGAATGAATTTTATCGTTATGTAATATGTATTTAATTAATCTTGTATCGCAATGATTTTACTTTTATTTGAATTATTAGTTAATCTATAATAATTCTTACAAATTATATTATTTAAAATTTTATGGAATTGTTTTAATGGAAATTACAAATTAATGAAAATAAAAGATGGAATTTGTTTAATGGAAATTAACAAATAAAATTGAAATGAAAAATAATAACATAATATAGAAGAGAGAGAAGAATATAAAAAAGAATATTCTCTTTTGGGGGAAAAGATGGGGGAATGGTTGAAGTAAGTTGTCCCCAAAATGAGGAAATCCGCATTTTGGGGACCAAAATGGGGGTAAAGGTTGGAGATGCCCTAAGTGTTCCAATTTCAACCTGAACCCTTCCAAATCCCGAACTAACCATCCCCGCAAGTTATAAAATAGAAAAAGTACATACGGGGAGTCTTATTTAGGGGAACACGGATCTGCAAAGCAAAACGACCGGTCGGGTCGTTACATTACACGTGACAAATTTTTTATTGGTACAATTTTAAACCATGAACCCAATTAAATAAACCCATCCTTAACCCCTTTCTTTTAACCCAACCCCAAAATCCGACCCATCTAAAAAAATGGCCAAACTCTTGATTGTTAAAAAAAATAATTTTTCCATCTTTTCAACTCTACCATCACCATAGTTGCCACCACCCTTTCCTCCATAACAACCACACTGCCACCATAACCATGATTCTCATGTTTGCTCCATTCCTCCATTTCCGAACAATAACAGCAAGAATATTATGCTAATCAAAAGGGTCTGATTAGAAAATCTTTATTTTTTTTTTTGATTTGATGTTCTTTTGGTTGTAAAATTAGGATTCCATTCGAGGACGAGTATCTAGGCCATAAATGTTTTATTTTCTACAATAAATTATCATTTGGGTCTAACAACTTATTAAGAGTTTGCAGCATTTACAAAAATTATAAAGAAAAAGCTTGACTATTCCGGAATTTAAAGCCCATGAATTCATGATGGGTTCTTTGATGATGAATTTTCAGAAACCACTATTTTTCAGTGGTTATTAACTTCCTATAGCTACCATATACATAATTATTTCCTATAGCTACTATTCATTTGTTACGGTAGTGTATTCGCTGTATTCACACTGTATGAATACAGTAGCAAAAAGCGCCTAAAATTCAGGGTAGTCCAGCTGTACGCGCATGTATTCACATATATTCGTGCCATATATTCATGAATACAATAACGGCAATCACCTTAAAAATAGGTCTGTGCAGCTGTCTAATAACAGAAATAATATCAATTAGCGTGATACACTCCTAATATAACTCAACAAAATCAATTCTAATGTCCTCATTATCAACCCAATATATTAGAATAATTTTTCAGTTGTATATAACTATTGTATTTAACTTTTGTATTTAGTGTGTTTCAGTATTTTTTTTTTTACTGTTGCATTCATTAGATTCAATGTTTATATTTACTGTATTTACTTTTTTATATTCAGTGTATACAAATATATTTGTATTAATAGTATTTTAGTTATTCCTAATACATGTTATTACTGTTGTATTCAGGATATTTTATTGGTTGTATTCACTGTATGTTCTATTTGTATTCAGTGTATTTTACTGTATTTTAAAATTAAATACAGTCACTGTTAATTACAGTAAGCGTGAATACAAGTGTATTCAGTTGCATTAAAAAAATGCAGTCCTTCGAAATACATAAACACAGGCAAAAAAATGTATTTATACAAAATACAATATGTTTGAGTGAAGTTATACAAAATATAATGTATTTGTAACATTGTATGTGACTAAATAGCAAAGAAGAGAAGAAAGTTCGTCGGAAATGGCGTTTTCTGGTCAAGACTCCATGTATCGCTTCACTACCTCTTCCATTACAATTTAAAACGCTTCTAATTCGACCACTTCTTCCTCTTTTCTCTCTTACTTACCGCGCTAAGAATCCCACTTTCTCTTCAATCTCTCTGTCGCCCAAGGTACCTCCGATTCCTTTTTTTGATTATAGGTTTACTTTCTTGTTTCTGATTTTGAGATTTTTAGGCTTTCTTTCACTCTTTCGTGTATCTATGATTCGGCATATTTTTCTCAAAGAGAGAAGAAAGACAGAGAGAAAGAAGAAAAATTCTAAGAGAGAATCGTGTGTTAATTGAAAGAAAGTGAAAGGAAAATATAAATAGCATTTTTTATGCCTCATGTAATGACCTTACCGGTCGTTTTGAGCTCTAGCACGTCATACAGCGGTTTGAGGCCATGAGCAACTTCACTTCAGGTATTATGACTTGTACGCGTGGTCAGAATTGAATTTTGGAAAGTTTGGAGTTAATTTGGCAAGAAATTTCTAAATTCGGAAGCCTTAAGTTGGAGGAATTGACTAAAGTGCAAATTTTAAGTAAACAACCTCGGAATAGGGATTTGAATGTTCCAACAGGTTCGTACGATGATTTTAGACTTGGGCGTATGCTCGAATCAGGTTTTGGATGACCCGGAAGCGTTTCGGCGCCTATTTTGGACGTTGGGATTTTGGAAGAATTTCATAAATTTGGGTTGAAGTATATTTCAATGTTATCAATGTCTGTTTGGGATTCCGAGTCTAGGAATAGCTCTGTATGGTGATTCTGGAATTTGGGAGCGCGTCCGGAAGTGGATTCGGAAGTCCGTAGGTCATTTTGGAGTTATTTGGCTAAAACTAGAAATTTGAAGGTTTTTAAGAAGTTTGACCGGAAGTGGGCTTTTCGATATCAGGGTCGAAATTTGATTCTGAAAGTTGAAGTAGGTTCGTAATATCAATTATGACTTATGTTCAAAATTTGAGGACAATCGGACGTGATTTGATAGGTTTCGGCATCGAATGTAGAAGTTTAAAATTCTAAAGTTTATTAAGCTTGGAATGGGGTGCGATTCATGCATTCGACGTTGTTTGATGTGATTTGAAGGCTCGACTAAATTCGTAATGAGTTTTGGGATGTGTTGGTATAATTGGTTAAGGTCCCGAGGGCCTCGGGTAGATTTCGGATGGTTAACGGATCGTGTTTGGACTTTGAAGAAAAGATGAGGCAACTGGCATCTGGTGTGATCGCAACTGCGCAGTAAGGGCCGCTGGTGCGAGCCAATAGTCATAGGTGCAGTTTGGGCAAAGCTGGGCAGTGACCGCAGGTGCAAAAGGTTGTCTACACCTGTGAGGTCGCAGATGCGGAGGTGCGTCGCAGGTGCGAGAGTGAGAGAAGAGTCTGCGAGCGCAGGTGCGAGGGTATGTCCGCACCTGCGAAGGTGTAGATGCGGAAGGAAAGGCGCAGGTGCAGAGTCATGCTAGGCAGAGGGAATGCGCAGGTGCTAGGTTTTGGCCGCACCTACGAGACCGCAGATGCGACGAAGAGGCCGCAGGTGCGAATGTCGGGGCTGGGCAGTGTGTTCTTTAAAATCGAGGGCTTGGCTCATTTTCACCTCATTTTCTCCATGAGATCCGGTCTTGGAGCGAGTTTGGAGCTCATTCTTCGTCATCAATGCCAAGGTAAGTGATTCCCAATTATTATAAGTTAAATACATGATTTATGTAAGGATTTAAACATGGAAATTAGTATAAATTATGGACTTTTTGGTAGAAGACCTAGAATTTGGTATTTTTGGATTTTGACCATGAAATCGGGCATGGAATTGAGAATAAACTATATATTTGAGTTTGTGAGATTATGGATAAAGTTTATCTTTAAAATATTTTGGAATCCGGGCACGTGGGCCCGAAGGTGATTTTTATCGACTTTTCGATCGGGGTTAGAAATTGCTATAAATTGGATTATAATGAGTATTCGAATCTATATTAATGGGTTTGCATAATTATTGGCTAGTTTTGGAGTGTTGTGCATCGATTCAAGTTATTTGAAAGGCTCGAAAGTCGGTTATAGAACTACGGAGCGAGGTAAGTCTCCTTTCTAACCTTGTAAGGGGGAATTAACCCCATAGGTAAACTAAATTATTGTGTGCTTCTATTTTTGGGGGCTACGTATGCACGAGGTGACGAGAATCCGTGCCTAGCTACTAGCTATGCCTATGTCCGGGTAGTTTTAGGCTCACATCATGCCTTGTTGATATTGTTATTGATTTATGTTTATTGTTTGCCTTGAGAGGGAGCGAGATTGAGTCTGCTTATTAAATATTTTGAAATGAGTTGAAATTGAAGAACTTAAGATTTAAAATGTTTCATTGAACTTCGTAATTTCGAAAAGAATTGAGGAATAATATAATAGCTGAAGAAATCTATGAGTAACCGCGTCGCATGTATGTTTCGCAAGCGGGGTAATTTTCTTAAAAAGCTACAAGCTGAATTTCCCTTATTTTGAAAAGAATCAAGAAAAGAGATATGATTCTTATGCTAAATTTATATTTGACCATGTCAGAAGTATGATCCGCGAGTGGGGTGATTCCTTAAATTTATGTTTGACCGCATCGCACGTATGATTCGCGAGCGGGGTATTTCCTACTACTCTCATGGGAGCGGGTCGTTCGCCTCGATAGGTTAATAGATGTATCTATGGTTCGCGTCGTTCGACCCTCGGTAGTGCACAGTTTACTTTTATGTTGGATCGGGCCGTACGCCTCGGCATTGCTAT
>AWOL01S0035853.1:4401-21313 GCA_000715115.1 Nicotiana otophora | reverse complement strand
ATATATATATACATATATATATATATATATATATATATATATATATTATCCTCATGGAATCGTGCGTAACATTTGGCAAGAAGCCAGTGTATTTGAGGGTTTTCCCCTGAATTGAATTATGACAACTTCTTTGATGAAATCCACCATATCTACATATATATGCTCCGGTTATGGAGGGAACTTGCTAGTTGAAAGCTTGAGTAAATTGTAAAGAGGAAAGTTGTACCACGTATTTTATACTTGTTCATTTCATATATTTACTCTGTCTCGTATTCATTCACTTCTTTACTGTACCTGATATTATTGGACCACTAGTAAGTGTCGAATTCGACCCCTCGTCACTACTTCTTGGGGGTTAGGCGGGATATTTACTGGGTACGCGTTGCTTTACGTACTCATACTACACTTGCTGCACATTTTATTGTGCAGGCACATATATAATATTGTCCTTGTGGGCGTAGCGGCATGGCTGATACGGGGATTTAGGTGAGCTGCATTTTTGTGAGACGATTCACAGCCAACAGAGTCTCCTTCAGAATATTTGTATTTCCTTTTTTTGTCCAATTGTATTTCGGACAGTTATTGTATTTCATTTTATCTCCTAGTAAATGCTCATGCACTTGTGGCACCAGGTTTTGTGATGATTATGGGTTGCACTGTATTGGAAATTTTTAAAGATATTATTACGTATTTTGTAAACTTCATCTTCTGCTATTTAATTGAGGGGAACAACTATGATTTCAAAAATATTAAAATGAGAATTTATTTAGTATTTGTTATTGGCTTGCCTGACAGCGGTGTTCGGCGCCATCACAACCTTTATGGATTTTGGGGCGTGACACCTCAATGATATTATATACCATAAATACCTATTTTTCTATAAAAATATAGAAGGTAGCTATAGAAAATAATATTTTATAATATTTTTGGTTTATAATAAATAGGGTGTATACCAACTATAGGAGGTAAAATTTCCTTCTTCGATTATCTTATGTAAAAAGAAAGAAAAAGGATTTACCATTGGAAGTGATATTTGAATGTAAAAATTAAGATCTTTTGACGAACATATTCGAAAAATGACAGCTCCAATGGTAAATGTAAAATGAAAAAGATGATAAAAATATGAAAAAGGACCAAAACTGCCCCTAGACTAAAAATGCAGTGGCAGCGTGTTTGCTATGGAGGAAAGGGGATGGTGGCGGCTATGATGGTGGTAGAAATAAAAAGATGGAGAAGTTAAATTTTTTTGACAATCAAGAGTTTGGCCATTTTTTAAGCCGGGTCAGATTTTTGGGTTGGGAACAAAATTGGTTAAGGGTGAATTTATTTAATTGGGTCATGGTTTAAAATTGGACAAACACAAAGTTGTCACGTGTAATTTAAGTAAATATTTTTTTATTTGGCATTGGCCATTATTCGTAGGGGCATAAGCGAGCCAGAAAGACAACGAGGGGGATATTTTGGCTCAATAGGTGGATGGAGGGCGTATTTGCACCAAATCAAATAGTCTGAGGGCAGTTTTGGCCCTTCTCTGACCTTTTAATACTTCCAAGCTTCCAAAAACTACTTATTTTTAAAAGTAATTTTAAAAATTAGCAGTTTGTATTTGACCAATTTGCTTGAGAAGTACTTTTTGCAAAATTTGATGTGGTTGGCCAATCTTTTCAAAAAGTACTTTTGTGTGTCAAATTACTATAAATGACAGTAAAAGTTTGTTTACAATTAGCATTATTTAAAAAGAGAAATTTTAAACTTTTATTATAAAATAATTTAATTTATTTGTTATTTTTATGTAACTAGAATATGTCACAACCCGGAATTTCCACCTTCGGGACCATGATAGTGCCTAATATTTTACTTGCTTGGCAAGCCAATGTTAGAGAATTCTTTAAACCAATTTTTAGTCAATTTCAATAGCAAAATCAATTAAGCTAAATAGATGCTAAAACTGAAATGCGGAATAACATAAAGCCCATCATATTTAATACAGTACAGATCTGGAGTCACAACTCACGAGCTTCTAACATTTACTACAAATAGAGTCTGAAAGAAAATACAATTATTCTGAATGAAAAGAAACAGTAAAATAAGAAAACTAGGAAGGGACTCCAAGGTCTGCGGACGCCAGCAGATCTACCTTGAGTCTCCGATAAGCAAATCCGGACTGCCGAGTCTCATGATCAGCTAGGGCTGGTACCAAAATCTGCACAAGAAGTGAAGAGTCTAGTTTGAATACAACCGATCCCATGTACTCGTAAGTGTCGAGCCTAACTTCGACGAAGTAGTAATGAGGCTATGACAAGACACCCACATAATAAACCTGTGTAGATAACAGTATATGTACAAAAAAATAACAATAACAGCTAAACATGTACTATTGGGAGGGGGACATGCTAAAGGGGCACAAGATATAAGAGAAACAGCGGAAATGATAACCAGAACAGTCAACATGCTTTTAACCAGTGAAAACAACTAAACACAATGAAGAAAATTGCACGGCATCACCCTTCATACTTTTACTCTCATCCTCACAATGAAACAATAATAATGCACGAAATCACCCTTCGTGATTTTACTATCAGCCTCACAATATAAATCAATAGATACGACATGGCATCACCCTTCGTGCATTAACTCTCATAACATGGCACGACATCACCCTTCGTGCATTAACACTCACAATATGACACGGCATCACCCTTCGTGCATTTACACTCACAATATGACACGGCATCACCCTTCATGCATTAACACTCTCCCTTACCACATAACAATGAACAAGTAATATCACGGATATAGAATCAATAAGAACAAGCCTTTCTTCAACAATGGTTCTACAATACCAATCTCAACTTTGAAATAAATACTCAATTATCACAAAACAAACCCATAAGCACAGTAAGAACGACCAATTTAACAAATAACTAGTCTAAGCATGGATAACATGATCAAAGTAATCAATAATTACAAGGAATAAGTCCCACCCGCATGCTTTATCCCGACAACAACGCATAAGTACTTGTCACCTAACATATACATTGTACCCAACATATAAACATGTAGCAAATTGACAAATAAGTCCTAATCCCTCAAGTCAAGGTTAAGCACGACACTTACCTCGCTCTAAAAGTACACTCAAAGTTCATTCACAGCTTTGCCTTTCAAACAAGCCTCCGAAAAAATAAAATCTAGCAAATTACCAACCAAATGATTCAAATTAAGCCTTAGGAACTACCCACGATTGCAAATGATTCAATTTAGGTCATTATTGAAAAAGTCAACAAAAGTCAACTCCCAGGCTTGCTCGATCCAAACCTGAAATTCAGACGAAAACCTGATTACCCATTCACCCCCGAGCCTAGTTATGTAATTTATTTTGGAATCCGGCCTCAATTTGAGGTCTAAATCCCCATTTTACAAAAATCTCTAATTTTACCCAAAACCCCCAATTTCCACCATGAAAACACAAGATTTTGGGTTGAAATCTTAGGAAATGTAGTGAAAGTGTCACGTTCCATCCTCGGGAAGCGCGACCGGTGCTCAACCGAGTGAACCCGGCCGAGCAAGCCTGTTAGATACTTTCTACCCAATTAACCCATGATCAAGAGAAGACATGATTTCATTAATTATGTAGTAGGAATCTCATTCATACAATCCTAAATCATTTTATTAGTCATTGCGCCTTTAAGTCTCAAAATACACATTTCTTAAAGTTCAAAAGGAACAAGTGATCAAGCACAACATAACTTGTTTAACATTTCCAACACCCATATACAACCCACATAGTGTCTACGGAGCCTCTAAAGATACAAAAGAGAGTAAAGATGGTGCCAACAACAAGGCCTCGGCTATACCTCAAAAAGTAACCATAATATAAATAAAAGGTACAATACATGACCTCGGAATGAAATGGGGCTCACCAAGTCCGCTGAAAAGAGGATGTAGCATTATCTGTGATCCGCACTGTCTGCTATGTAACCACTTGCATCCATTTAAAGATGCAGCGCCCCCGGCAAAAGGGACGTTAGTACTGCGAATAGCACTAGTATGTATAGCTAAACACCAACTCAATAGAATGAATAATAATACAAGAGGAACAGACAAGAATTCAATAAGGGCTTCAAATAATAGTAAAACAACAAGTTAAGGATCATATACATTTTCAAGGCAATTTCCATATTACAAGGTTGGGTGACCTTTAGTACCGATGTTCCACAATTCACAATACCTCTGTGTTCTTACATGGAGTCCGATCTCGGCCCGACCGGCTAGGCCGCCTCATCTGAGACATTACCTTTTTCAGTCAACCATCCTACATCGTACTTCTTTCATATACTTTCGATTCATTGACACGAGTGATTACGATTACAAAGTCATTCTTGGCACTTGGCCGTATTTCATAGTTCCAAGCCCCTTTTCCACATTCAATATCATTATGAAAATCAATAAAGCTTCCCATTCAAGACATTAAATTCACATATGAGCAATTTGGAAATCTTAAGCACATAGAGGCTTTTCATACAATTTGGCATAACAACCTTTATTTCGATCTTGACATGAAGTCTTAACATTTCTAACACATATTCCACATTTTTAAACACATCCTCAATGACAAGATAACATGATGAAGCATTTAGAATAAATATTGAACTTACATCCTTCAACACAAACATGTTAGAAATCGCCAATTCTATAATGATCAAGGGCTTACTCCAATTACATGATCACCGTGGGGTTTGATTCTAAGAAGAAGGGGGTTTAGCCAACATACCACAACTGAGTTCCTTAAAACTCTAAGATGTTTTGGAATATTAGCCGCTTCAATCTATTTTAGCAATATAACAAAATTGAACCAAAATTATCAAACATTAGGTGTGCATTAATGCCTTAAGGCCCTTTTTTGTGGAGGATTCCATCCTTCCCCAACCCATTCTCTGTCATTTTTATCTCACAATCTTTCCGCATACTACAAGGATACATGCATGCAAGGTAAGCACTCCCATCCCCATGAATTACCTTACTAATGGCCCATTCTAGTTACATTTTGAGATTAAGAGTTTGGGTGATAGAATTTTACCTCTTAGGAAGAAGACCTAGGTGCCTCTCTTGATAATCTTCAAGATTTTAAGTGAGAATTGGAGAGCAATGTGATGAAGATCACTTCTCCCTCTAGGACCCTCACTCTCACTCTAAAAAGACCAAAAAAAAGGATCAAAATGGTCCATGGGATGTGTTTTAATGAAATAGGGTCGGGTTTAAAAACCCCAACCGGAACGGGTTCTGCGGTCGCATATGCAACCGCATAATGGTTATATGGCCCGCATAATTATCGCGAAAATGGGGGGCCAGAACTGGAAAAGAACTGATCTGGTCTGCAGTTGCTATGCGGCCCACAGAACTATTCTGCGATCGCATAATGCACCGCAGAACGGTTCTGTGATCGCATATTGCACCATAGAACTTCCCTTCGAAAAATCCCAAGGCGGGATATGCGACAAGAATGTGGCCCACGAAACGGTTATGCGGTCACATAATAGCCGCGAAATTGGGCATCAAAATGCCCCATAAATTTGCCCCACTCTGCGACCAGTCTGCGGTCCGCAGAATGGTTCTGCGGCCGCAGAATAGGCTGCAGAAGTGCATACTTCTGCCCAACATTTTTATTCAACTCCCAGCGCACTGTTCAATCCAAAAAGTGTTAACCTCTACGCCTACCTTGGCATCACGCAACCCGAATTTTTAGGAAACATTTTACGGGGCCTTACATCCTCCCCAACTTAAGATCATTCATCCTCGAATGAGGACCAGGGTCCATTATTAGCACCTTGTGCAACTCAGTTATCATACCCTACGCCAGCTACCCCAAATTTAACTAACTCTCCAAATTTCCAAAAATTTCGCTAGAGTTTCCTTTGTTACTAGGCCTATCCACCTGTTAGATATCCCCAAAAACACATCTTACAAATATATGCACAACTCAATGACGTAACAAACTCATAACAGTACCAACTGTGGCCATATGAGCATCAAATAATTAAAAGGAACTCATTTACATTAACTGAACAAGTGATACAAAATTTATAGGCGACAAGTTCATAAAAATAAAGGATTACACAGCTATTCAAACAAGTAAGGATACTTCTTCTTCATTTCTTCCTCGGCCTTCCACATGGCCTCTTCAACCTGCTAGTTTCGTTATAACACTTTCACGGAGGCAAATTCTTTATTCCTCAACTTTTGGAATTCCCTATGAAGAATGGCAACTAGAATTTCTTCATATGACAATTCTTCATCAACCTCAATGGTCTCAACCGGCACAATAGCTGACGGATCTCCAACTACCTTCTTCAACATAGACATATGGAATACTGGGTGCACTAATGACATCTCGGGTGGTAGCTTAAGCTTGTACGCCACCACACCGATCCTTTGGATGATTTTGTATGGCCTGACATACCTCGGACTCAATTTTACCTTTTTCCCAAACCGCATAATACCCTTCATGGGGGAAACCTTCAAGAATACCCAATCATCTTCTTTGAACTCTAAGTCTCTGCGACAAACATCCGAATAGTATTTTTGACGGCTCTGAGCAGGTTTCAACTGCTCCTTTATGATCTTAATTTTTTCCATAGCCTGATGTACAACGTATGGCCCTATCAACTCTGCTTCCCCAATCTCGAACCATCCAATGGGAGATCTACATCTCCTACCATATAATGCCTCAAATGGTGTCGTCTAGATACTTGCATGAAAGCTGTTGTTATAAGAAAACTCTGTGAATGGAAAATGATCATCCCAGCTACCCTTGAAATCAAGAACACAAGCACGCAACATGTCCTCAAGTGTCAGAATAGTCCGCTCTGCTTGCCCGTCGGTATGTGGATGGAAAGTTGTACTAAGATTCACCTGAGTACTCAAACCTTGCAGAAATTTCCTCCAAATATTGGCCGTGAACTGAGCCCCTAGATCAGAAATGATAGAAACTGGAGTGCCATGTAGCCTGACTATTTCCTTTATATACAACTGAGCATATTGTTCCACTGTGTCGGTAGATTTAACTAGCAAGAAGTGTGTTGATTTCATGAGTCAGTCCACGATCACAAAAAGTAAGTCAAACTTGCGCGGAGTGCATGGTAATACTACCACAAAATTCATATTAATCATCTCCCACATCCACATTGGAATTTCTATGTTTCGTGCCAACCCACCAGGCCGTTGATGTTCGGCCTTCACTTACTCACAGTTCGGACACCTTGGCAAAAGTCTGCCACATTCCTTTTAGAATCACTTACCAATGATTTGGGGAAGAAAGGTTCTTAGAACAATCGCCTCTAGGGTTTCTTGTTTTTGAAAATTTGAGAGAATGAACGAAATTCCCGTCTAAGTCCCATTTTGATCAGTTGCAGATGTCGCATATGCGACCTGGGGTTCGCAAACGCAAACCCCACAAATGCGAAGAATGAATCGCAAAAGCGAAGTCCTCCCATCTCTGCTTTCATCGTATTTTCGATGGCTTGTTCGCAAATGCGAACATTGATCTTCTGCACTTGCGACCAAGCCTTCCCTAGCCCCACTTCGCAAATGCGAAGTATTGTTCGCAAATGCAAACTCTGGCCTCCCCGCAGTTGTGACCTCTTGATCGCAAATGCGAACTCATGCTGACCCGGGTACCCTTCGCAAATGCGAGTAATTTGCTCGCAAATGCGAGCCTATCAGGATTGGGGAATGTTCGCAAATGAGATGATTGATCTCGCAATTGCGAGATCAGACACCAGTTACCAGAAATTGCAGAACCAACTGAGTTTTCTAAGTCCAAACCACTCTGTAGCCTATCCGAAACTCATCCGAGCCCTCGGGGCTCTAAACCTACTATGCACACAAGTCTAAAAATATCATATGAACTTGCTCGCACGATCAAATAGCCAATATAACACCTAAAACTATGCATTTAGCATCAAATCAAAGGAAACTTTCAAGAAAACTCATGAACTTCTAATTTCACAACCGGACGTCCGAATCATGTCAAACCAACTCTGTTTCTCACCAAATTTGACAGACAAGTCATCAATATATTATTGGACCTATACCGGGTTCTGAATCTAAAATACGGATCTGATATCTAAAAAGTCAAACATTGGTCAACATTTCAAAGCCATTAAGCCTGTAACTTTCAAATTTCAACAAAGTGCGATAACTCAAGGTAGGGACTTCCAAATTCGATTTCGGGCATATGCCCAAGTTCCAAATCATGATACGGACCCACCGGGACCGTCACAACACAAATTTGAACTGTGCACGCAAATTGAGAAAGGCTAAAATGAGGTATTTAAGGCTTCATAGCACAGAATTAGGTTCTAAAATATAAGATGACCTAGCGGGTCATCACATTCTCCATCTCTAAAACAACCGTTCGTCCTCCAACGGACATAGAAAAGTACCTGGGTGGTGAAAAGGTAGGGATATCTACTCCGCATGTCCAACTCGGACTACCAAGTAGCTGCCTCGATAGCCTGACCTCTCCACTGCACTCGGATATAAGGATAACTCTTTGACCTTAACTGGCAAACCTGTCGGGCTAGAATAGCCATTGGCTCCTCCTCGTAAGTCAAATCCTTGTTCAACTGGACAAAGCTGAAATCTAACACGTGGGACGGATCGTCTTGATACTTCCGAAGCATGGACACATAGAACACCGGATGAACTGCTGATAAACTCGGTGGCAACGCAAGCCTGTAAGCCACCTCTTCCACTCTCTCAAGAATCTCAAAAGGCCCGATATACCTAGGGCTCAACTTGCCCTTCTTTCCGAACCTCATCACACCCTTTATGGGTGATACCCGAAGCAACACTCTCTCTCCAACCATGAATGCAACATCACGAACTCTACGGTGGACATAACTCTTCTGCCTGGATTGATCTGTGCAAAGTCGATCCCGAATAATCTTGACCTTATTCAAGCCATCATGTACTAAATCTGTACCCAACAACCGAGTCTCCCCCAGCTCAAACCATCCAACTGGCGATCGGCACCGCCTACCGTATAATGCCTCATAGGGAGCCATCTGAATGCTCGACTGGTGGATGTTGTTGTAGGCAAACTCTGTAAACGGCAATAACTGATTCCAAGAACCTCTGAAGTCTATAACATAAGCGCAGAGCATATCCTCCAATATCTGAATAGTGCGCTCGGACTGTCCGTCCGTCCGAGGATGAAATGCAGTGCTCAAATCCACCTGCTTGCCCAACTCACGTTGTACTGCCCTTCAAAAGTGCGAGGTAAACTGCGTACCTCGATCATAAATGATAGACAGGGGTACACCGTAAAGACGGACAATCTCGCGGATGTAAATCTCTGCCAACCGCTCTGAAGAATAGGTAACTGCCATAGGAATGAAGTGCGCTGACTTGGTCAGCCTGTCTACAATAACCCAAAATGCATCAAACTTCCTCTGAGTCTGTAGGAGTCTAACAACGAAATCCATAGTGATATGCTGCCACTTCCACTCAGGAATCTCTAACTTCTGAAGCAAACCACCAGGTCTTTGATGCTCACACTTTACCTGCTGACAATTTAGACACCGAGCTAGATATGCAACTATGTCCTTCTTCATTCTCCTCCACCAATAATATTGCCGCAAGTCCTGATACATCTTGGCGACGCCTGGATGAATAGAATACCGAGAACTGTGTGCCTCCTCAAGAATCAACTCACAAAGTCCATCCACATTAGGCATACAAACACGACCCTGTATCCTCAAAACTCCATTATCTCTAACAGTAACCTTCTTGACACCATTGTGTCGCACTGTGTCCCTAAGGACCAAAAAATGAGGGTCATTATACTGTCGCTCCCTGATGCGCTTAAACAAGGAAGATCGGGCGACTGTACAAGCTAGGAAACAACTGGGCTCTGAAATATCCAACCTCACAAACTGATTGACCAAAGTCTAAACATCTGATGCAAGCGGTCTCTCACCGACTGGAATGTATGCAAGGCTTCCCATACTCGCTGCCTTTCTACTCAAGGAGTTGGCCACCACATTGGCCTTCCCGGGATGATACAAGATGGTGATATCATAGTTTTTCAATAGCTCCAACCACCTCCTCTATCTCAAATTGAGATCCTTTTGCTTGAACAAATAATGTAGGCTCCGATGATCCGTGAAAACCTCACACGACACACCGTAAAGATAGTACCTCCAAATCTTCAGTGCATGAACAATGGCTGCCAACTCTAGGTCATGGACAGGGTAATTCTTCTCATGAACCTTCAACTGTCGCGACGCATATGCAATCACCTTGCCATCCTGCATCAATACTGCACCAAGCCCAATACGGGATGCATCACAATATATCGTATAAGATTTTGAACCTGTAGGAAATACCAACACTGGCGCCACAGTCAAAGTAGTCTTGAGCTTCTGAAAGCTCGCCTCATAATCATCTGACCATCTGAACGGGGCACCCTTCTGGGTCAACCTGGTCAATGGGGCTGCTATGGATGAGAACCCCTCCACATACCGACGGTAATAGCCCGCCAAACCCATGAAACTCCGGATCTCCGTGGTTGAAGTGGGTCTGGGCCAGTTCTGAATTGCCTCGATCTTCATAGTATCCACCTGAATGCACTCTGTTGATACAACGTGCCCCAAGAAAGCCACTGAACCAACCAAAACTCGCACTTTGAAAACTTAGCATATAATTGGTTGTCTCTCAGAGTCTGAAGTACAATCCGAAGATGCTGCTCGTGCTCCCCTCGACTGCAGGAGTAGATCAAGATATCATCAATAAATACAATCACAAAGGAGTCCAAATAAGGCTTGAACACTCAGTTCATCAAATCCATAAATGTTGCTGGGGCATTTGTCAACCCTAAGGACATCATTAGAAACTCATAATGCACATACTGAGTCCGAAAACCTGTCTTAGGGGCATCAGATGTCCTAATCGTCAACTGATGGTAGCCAGACCTAAAATCAATCTTCGAAAACACCTTGGCGCCGTGAAGCTGATCAAATAATTCATCAATCCTCGACAATGGATACTTGCTCTTGATGGTGACCTTATTCAACTATCGATAATCTATGCACATCCTCATCGATCCATCCTTCTTCTTCACGAACAACACAGGCGCACCCCAGGGTGAGACACTAGGTCTAATAAAACCCTTATCAAGAAAATCTTGCAATTGCTCCTTCAATTCTTTCAACTCTGGCGGGCCATACGGTACGGCAGAATAGAAATGGGCTGAGTGCCCGGAACCAAGTCAATACAGAAGTCAATATCCCTGTCGGGTGGTATCCCCGGCAGGTCTGCAGGAAACACCTCTGGAAACTCATGGACAACTGGTACTTAATCCATGGAAGGAACCTTCGTGCTAGAATCACGTACATAAGCCAGATAAGCTAGACACCCCTTCTCGACCATACACCGAGCCTTCATATAAGAGATAAACCTACTGGTAGAATGGCTAGGAGTCCCTCTCCACTCTAATCGAGGAAACCCCGGTGAGGCTAAGGTCAATCTCTTAGCATGACAATCCAATATAGCGCGATAAGGTGATAGCCAATCCATACCCAAGATAACATCGAAATCTACCATATCTAGAAGTAGAAGATCTACACTAGTCTCAAAATTCCCAATGGTGACCATACACGAATGATAAACGTGGTATACAACAATAGAATCTCCTACAGGTGTGGACACATACACAGGAGCACTCAAAGAATCACGAGGCACAACCAAATATGAAGAAAAATAGGATGACATGTAGGAATAAGTAGAACCCGGATCAAACAGAACTGAAGCATCTCTACTGCAAACTGAAACAGTACCTGTGATAACAGCGTCAGATGACTCAGCCTCAGGCCTGGCTGGAAAAGCATAGCATCAGGGTTGGGCCCCACCACTCTGAACTACATCTCTAGGACGGGCCCTAGCTGGCTGGCCTCCACCTCTAGCGGCCTGACCTCCACCTCTAATGGCCTGACCTCCACCTCTAGCTGGCTGAGTGGGCGGTGGAGCACCCGGTACCGGTACCATGGCACAAGAACCCTGATGTTGTGAACTGCTCGATGTACGAGGGCAAAATCTAGCAATGTGCCTCGGATCACCACAAGTATAACAGGACCTCGGCTGCCGTGACTGCTGACCCTGAAACTGACCCTGTCAACCTGAGTAACCACCCTGAAGACTCTGGAGTAGAGGTTCACTAATATGAGCTAGTGGTGTAAGGTAGGCTAGCTAGTCGGAATAAGGCATATGAGGGCCACGTCCACCTGAAGCATCGTGTGATGCCTGGAGTGCTGAATGAAACGGCCTAGGAGGATGGCCTCTACAAAATCACCCCTGCCTCCTCCCCCAGTCTGAAAGATGGCCGGTGCCATGGGAAATATACCGGCCTGGGCCACACTCTCCATAAGGCCCACCAAACAGACCAAATCATCCTGAAGTACTGGAGTGGCGATGAACCCCTCCGGGACCTGAGCTGGTCCGACAGGAACAGTCTGGGCTAGAACCTCCTTGTCAAACTCTACCTGAGGCTCCACTGCTGGTGCTGCTACTCAAGCTCTGGGCTGAGCTATGCCCCTACCTCGGCCTCTCGCACGGCCTCGACCTCTGCCCCTCGTAGGAGATTCCACTAGGGGCTCTGGCTGCTGCTCAGCTGAGGATACAATATTTGTTCTCGCCATCTGCAAGAGAACAAAAGTAGAAGAATTCAATTAGCAATGAGAGAACAAAATCGCACGACAGAGAAGAATAGAAGTGAAATTTGTTCCTAAACTTCATAGCCTCTGGAAGATAAGTACAGTCGTCTTCGTACCGATCCTCCAGACTCTACTAAGCCTAATCGTGACTTGTGAGACCTAGGCAACCTAGTGCGCAGATACCAACTTGTCATGACCCGGAATTTCCACCTTCCAGATCGTGATGGTGCCTAACATTTCACTTTCTAGGCAAGCCAACGTTAGAGGATTCCTTAAACAAATTTTTAGTCAATTTCAATAGCAGAATTAATTAAGCTAAATAGATGGTAAAACTGAAATGTGGAATAACATAAAGCCCATCATATTTGATACAATACGGATCTGGAGTCACAACTCATGAGCTTCTAAAATTTACTACAAACAGAGTCTGAAAGAAAATACAATTGTTCTGAATGAAAAGAAATAGTAAAATAAGGAAACTAGGAAGGGACTCCAAGGTCTGCGGACGCCAGCAGATCTACCTTGAGTCTCCGATAAGCAAGTCCGGACTGTCGAGTCTCACGATCAGCTAGGGCCGGTACCAAAATCTGTACAAGAAGTGAAGAGTCTAGTTTGAGTATAACCGACCCCATGTACTCGTAAGTGTCGAGCCTAACTTCGACGAAGTAGTGATGAGGCTATGACAAGACACCCACATAATAAACCTGTGCAGATAACAGTATATGTACAAGAAAATAATAATAACAACTAAACATGTACTATTGGGAGGGGGACATGCTAAAGGGGCACAAGATATAAGAGATACAGAGAAAATGACAACCAGAACAGTCAACATACTTTTAACCAGTGAAAACAACTAAACACAATGAAGAAGATTTCACGGCATCACCCTTCGTGCTTTTACTCTCAACCTCACAATGAAACAATAATACTACATGGCATCACCCTTTGTGCTTTTACTCTCAGCCTCACAATATAAATCAATAGATACAGCACGTCATCACCCTTCGTGCATTAACTCTCATAACATAGCATGGCATCACCCTTCGTGCATTAACACTCACAATATGGAACGGCATCACCCTTCGTGCATTAACACTCATAATATGGCACGGCATTACCCTTTGTGCATTAACACTCTCCCTTACCACATAACAATGAACAAGTAATAGCAGGGAGATAGAATCAACAAGAACAAGCCTTACTTCAATAATTGTTCCACAATACCAATCTCAACTTTGGAATCAATACTCAATTATCACAAAAAACCAATAAACACAGTAAGAACGATCAATCAAATAACTAGTCTAAGCCTGGATAGCATGATCAAAGTAAGCAATAATTACAAGGAACAAGTCCCACCCACATGCTTTAGCCTGACAACAACGCATAAGTACTCATCACCTAACAAATACATTGTACCCAACATCTAAACATGTAGAAAATAGACAAACAAATCCTAATCCCTCAAGTCAAGGTTAACCATGATATTTACTTCGCTCAAAAAGTCCACTCAAAGCTCAATCACAGCTTTTCCTTTCAAACAAGCCCCCGAACCAATAGAATCTAGCAAATTACCAACCAAATGATTCGAATTAAGCCTTAGGAACTACCCACAACTGCAAAGGATTCAATTTATGTCATTACTGAAAAGGTCAACAAAAGTCAACTCCCGGGCTCGCTCAGTCCAAACCCAAAATTCTAACCAAATTTCGATTACCCATTTACCCCCGAGTCCGGTTATGTAATTTATTTTGGAATTCGACCTCAATTTGAGGTCTAAATCCTCATTTTACAAAAATCCCTAATTCTACCCAAAACCCCCAATTTCCACCATGAAAACACAATATTTTGGTTGAAATCTTAGGAAATGTAATGAAAGATTGAATGAAACTAGTTTAGAATCGCTTACCAATGATTTGGAGAAGAAAGGTTCTTTGAAAAATTGCCTCTAGGGTTTCTTGTTTTTGAAAATTTGAGAGAACAAACCAAAATCTCGTCTAAGCCCCATTTTGATCAGTTGCAGATGTCGCATATGTGACCTGGGGTTCGCAAATGCGAACCCGCCAAATACGAAGAATCAATCGCAAAAGTAAAGTCCTCCCATCTCTACTTTCATCGCATTTGCGATGACTTGTTCGCAAATGCGAACATTGATCTTCCGCATTTACGACCAAATTGATCGCAAATGCAACCAAGCCTGCCCCAGCCTCACTTCGCAAATGCGAAGTATTGTTCGCAAATGAGAACTCTGGCCTCCCCGTAATTACGACCTCTTGATCGCAAATGCGAACTCATGCTGACCCAGGTACTCCTCGCAAATGCGAAGAATTTTCTCGCAAATGCAAGCCTGTCAGGATTGGAGAATATTCGCAAATACGAACACTAATCTCACAATTGCGAGATCAGACACCAGTTACCAGAAATTGCAGAACCAGCTGAGTTTTCTAAGTCCAAACCACTTTGTAGCCTATCTGAAACTCACCCGAGCCCTCGGGGCTCTAAACCAACTTTGCACACAAGTCTGAACATATCATACGAACTTGCTCACGCGATCAAATCACCAAAACAGCACCTAGAACTATGAATTTAGCATCAAATCAAAGGAAACTTTCAACAAAACTCATAAACTTCTAATTTCACAATCGGACGTCCGAATCACGGCAAACCAACTCCGTTTCACACCAAATTTGACAGACAAGTCATCAATATAGTATTGGACCTATACCGGGTTCTGAAACTAAAATACGGATCCGATATTCAAAAAGTCAAACATTGGTCAAACATTTCAAAGTCATTAAGCCTTTAACTTTCAAATTTCAACAAAGTGCGATAACTCGAGCTAGGGACTTCCGAATTCGATTCCGGGCATATGCTCAATTTCCAAATCACGATACTGACCCACAGGGACCGTCAAAATACGAATTCAGGTCTGTTTGCTCAAAACATTGCCGAAGTCAACTCAAATAGATTTTAAGGCAAACATTTCATATTTTCTCAGTTTTTAACATAAAAGCTTTCCGGAACAAATATCCTGACTATGCACGCAAATCGAAGAAGGCTAAAGTGAGGTATTTAAGGCTTCATAGCGCAAAATTAGGTTCTAAAACATAAGATGACCTATCAGATCATCATAAAATATAAAATATAAAGTAATATGTATTACAAATTTAAATCAATATAAAATATAAGTATATAAAAGCAATAATATTCGTAGGAATATATATATATATATATATGCTTACAAGTTAGTTGTATGAAAAATACTGTTAATTCTTTAGAAAATAACAAATTAGGTAGTATTGCATTATGTCAATTTTATTATATGCATGCACGCTAAAAAAAGTACAAATAAACTGCAAACTGGAGATCATATAATATTGGTATACTATAAAAGAAAAATAAAATTATACCTTATGAAGAACGTGCTTGAATCTGGTGATTAACCTTATTATTTCAAAGAGTAATAGGAGACGAAGAAAATTAGAGGAAAGAATAGATCTATTTATATTGGAGAGATTATTTCAAATAGGAATAAGAGAAGAAGAATAAAAATAAGGTAGAAATAGAAACGAGAAGAAAAGATGGTAGAGATAAAAACTAAAGTAAAGGTTAAATTAATAAGGGATAATTTTGGAAATATAATTTGATGGTAAGAATATTTTTATCTTGAAAACATTAATTATCTGCTTCTGCTTCTGCTTCTTGGAAGAAGCTAGAATTTGTAGCTTCTTCCAAAAAGTAAAAATATTGCTTCTGCTGCTCAAAAGAATTATTGTTTTTTTGCCAAACACCTCATATTTCTAAATAAGTACTTTTTTGACCAAAAAAAACACTTTTGGACTCCCAGAAGCTTGGCCAAACAGGCTCTTATTTAAATTCCCTACAAATACTTTCATATAATTACATATAATACAATTTATTTTAAAATTTACAACTTTTTCATATTCCGAATTAATCTCTTTTGAAATTTTCTCACCAAAACTATCCTAATATATCTTAATATTCTCTCTCATCTAAATGTATCTATCATATCAATTTTCATATTTTCTCCATTAATGTATTGTATACGATATATTTCTTATATAAATTATATGTTATATAATTAAAATATACAATAATACATTATATAGTATATATAATATGCGGTATATATATATATATATATATATATATATATATATATATATATATATATATAT
>AWOL01S0035852.1:19633-52232 GCA_000715115.1 Nicotiana otophora | reverse complement strand
TTGAATCAACCAAGACTAGAAATATATTTTAAGAACACTATATTATACTAAATTATAGAGATAAGTGACGGTAAATCCGATACCAAACAAGCACAAACTCACATTTGTACAACAAACGTTTAAGATAATTAATATAAATATTAGCACACATTCATGCTTAAATCATGACATTATCATTGAACTAACAAGGAGATTGAATATTATCTTTTGCGAAGATTTCACAATAAATAAATAGATACAATCTACTGATTTCCAAAGTTGAAAATAGTTAATNTTTGAATCAACCAAGACTAGAAATATATTTTAAGAACACTATATTATACTAAATTATAGAGATAGGTGACGGTAAATCCGATACCAAACAAGCACAAACTCACGTTTGTACAACAAACGTTTAAGAAAATTAATATAAATATTAGCACACATTCATGCTTAAATCATGACATTATCATTGAACTAACAAGGAGATTGAATATTATCTTTTGCGAAGATTTCACAATAAATAAATAGATACAATCTACTGATTTCCAAAGTTGAAAATAGTTAACTTTCGGATCCGCAAACTCAGAACCTCGAATAATCCCGACTTTCAGCTTCGAACAGAAGAATTCAGACAAAACTATATCTTCAGTATATTTGTACTCTAAGAATGATGTTCTTTTCTGTTCGTTGCTATTTTGTCTTATCAAATTGCTGCTGTTTTCTAATCTCGTTTCTTTCCCTTTTTTCCTTTTCAATCTTCTTTGTTTCTTCCTCACGTTTTATATTCTTTTCCAAAAAATTTCCCTCCTAAGCAAGTGCCGGTGTGTGCTATTTATATGAAAAATCCTAAAGTCCTACCCGTATGTGTGTATGATCATGGGATTAGATTGAAGGGATAGTTGGGACGTGAGGAGTTTGGAAAAATGGGGATTATAGTTGTATAGGCAGCTTACTAAGATTAGAAGAGATCTTTTGTATTGTTTATTTTGTTATTTTTTTTGTTTCTTTTTGTTAGTTGCTTTCTCTCTCTCTCTCTCTTTTTTTTAAAATTAACTTTTATTTTCTTTTTCTTTTTTAATTTTTTTTAGAGAAAGTAAATTGCATAGTTAAAAATATTAGTGAGCTACTTTTACACTTAAATATTATAGACATAAGAAAACTAAATATTTACACTATAGTTTAAATTATACTAAGAAAAATACTATAGCTTACTTATTAAAATTCTAATTATATGAAACCAAATAATAATTTTTTGTAATTTTTTTTCTCTTTACAAATAGAAATAAAATTTGTATTATAAAAGTGTGAATATTTTTGTAGTTTTTATAAACTCTACTAAAAGTGAGATAATTGTTTAAAATATCAAGATTAGAAATAAAATATATATTTACATTAAAATAGTATAGAATTTGAATGTGGTAAAAAATTAGTTGTTCATAGCATGCAACTCTTTGCTTGGAAATATGAAGAGTTTTCAGGCAAAGAAAATGAACAAGGTGATTGATTTTTGACCACCCTATTATTTAAAGGGGAAAAGAAGTGAAAAGAAGGCGTTGCGACCGAGCCTTGGTTTTAGGCAGCCTACATATCCCGGGTTATAAGGAAATCAGGTCAGGTGTAGTTCAAGTGAAAGAAGAGTAATAGAATATGCTTCGATGGAGAGTCGAGTGAGATTCCGTCGAAGTTCCGATCCGCACTTTCTACTATTACATCAAAATGAAAAGAAGATTACATACTCTTGAAATCTAAAAGTTATAAAATTCCTATCTAAATGCCATTTGGAATCTTGTATTGATTCTTGACTTGTCCTCCCCCATTGACTTTAGACTGAAACTTGATGTTCTCGATGTAACAGGCTAGGAAATATTCTCACAGGCCTGTTTCTTGATCAGATGATGAGAAGATAGATCTTGAGATCCTATGTCTCTGCATGCATTTTGTCAAAGCTGGTTCGACTGGTATTGAGATCAAACGTTCCACTTTCTCTGGCGAGAGCTGGAATCTTATTTTTTCACATCCAATCCGTACTTTGCAGAAAAACCTACAAGACATCACAAACAAACAAAACGAACAAAAATTTTCTTCCCCAGTTTGCACTAGAATATTTTTGTGAGTTATTGAAAACACAATAAACTATCTTTGCTATTGCAGAATAAAGAATTGAAAAGAAATGGGCTTTGCTTTTTTTTTTTTAATAATAATAAGGGATGTCGTACCCTATGTTAACAAGAAGGAAGGCAACCAAGGGATGTAGTACCCTTTGTTAGCAATAAGATGAGGATCGAGGCACTCATAGGATGCTACTAGGGAATGTCGTACCCTGTGTTGGCAATAAGGTGAGGCTCTTGGCACTCTAAGAATGCTACTAAGGAATGTCGTACCCTATGTTGGCAATAAGGAATGCAACCAGGGGGTCTAGTATCCTGTGTTGGCAATTAAGAGGAGGCTCGTGGAACTCTGAAATTATACTAGGGAATGTCGTACCCTATGTTGGTAATAAGATGAGGCTCGTGGTGCTCTTAGATGCTACTAAGGAATGTCGTACCCTATGTTGACAATAAAATGAGGCTCATGGCACTCTGGGATGCTACTTAGGAATATCATACCCTATGTTAGCAGAAAGTGGTGCAGCCAGGGGATGTAGTACCCTGTGTTGGCAATAAGATGAGGCTCGTGGTACTCTAGGATGCTATTAGGGAATGTCGTACCTATGTTGCTAAAGGTAATGCAGCCAGGGGATGTAGTACCCTTTGTTGGCAATAAGATGAGGCTCGAGGCACTCATAGGACGCTACTAGGGAATATCGTACCCTATGTTGGTAATAAGATGATGCTCGAGGCACTCATAGGACGTTACTAGGGAATGCCGTACCCTATGTTAGAAATACAATGAGGCTAGTGATGCTCTGATATGCTACTAGGGAATGTCGTACCCTATGTTTGTAACAAGAAATGCAACCAGGGGATGTAGTACCATGTGTTGGCAATAAGGTGAGGCTCTTGGCATTCTGGGATGCTACTAGGGAATGTCGTACCCTATGTTTGTAACAAGAAATGCAACCAGGGGATGTAGTACCATGTGTTGGCAATAAGGTGAGGCTCTTGGCATTCTGGGATGCTACTAGGGAATATCGTACCCTATGTTGGCAATAAAATGAGGCTCGTGGCACTCTGGGATGCTATTAGGGAATGTCATACCTTATGTTTGCAACAAGAAATGCAACCAGGGGATGTAGTACCATGTGTTGGCAATAAGGTGAGGCTCTTGACACTCTGGGATGCTACTAGGGAATGTCGTACCCTATGTTTACAACAAGAAATGCAACCAGGGGATGTAGTACCCTGTGTTGGCAATAAGGTGAGGCTCTTGTCACTCTAGGATGCTACTAGGGAATGTCGTACCCTATGTTGGTAGAAAGAAATGCAGCCAGGGGATTTAGTACCCTGTGTTGGTAATAAGATGAGGCTCTTGGCACTCTGGAATGCTATTAGGGAATGTCGTACCCTATATTTGCAACAAGAAATGCAACTAGGGGATGTAGTACCCTGTGTTGGCAATAAGATGAGGCTTGTGGCACTCTAGGATGCTACTAGGGAATGTCGTACCCTATTTTGGCAGAAAGTAATACAACTAGGGGATGTAGTACCCTGTGTTGAAGATAGGGTATTGGTTCCCTAAAATGAAACTAAAACTAAAATGATTACATGTATATTGGAAGAAAATCAAGGATTTGAGAACTTCACTTGGTGGTGTTCGTCTTTTCACGAACTTTTTCCTACAACTGTTCTGTTCTTGTTCTGAACAAAGAAAGAATCGTTTCTTTTAAAATGGAGGTCGATTTGTGGCCTTGATTATTTCGATCTCTTGATCTCGGCTCATCTTCTTCTCAACTGCAACTGATTATTTCCTGAATACCAACTCCATTTCTGACCCCAAAGAACCTTTGGCATTTCCAAACTTTTCCATGACGGTTGGTCGTTTGAGACTTAACCTTTTTCAACGTTATTTTGCCTTTGTGGGCATTTTACTTTTGGCTTCTTTCAAAGTTTTCCATTTCAAAGCATCGGCCAATCATGGCCAGTCGGGGTCGACTTGATGTCCTTGTCGAGGCTGGGCGCCTTTTGAATATATCAGCTCGCTTCAGACGAGAACCCTGTAAATCGGTCTTGCCGTCTTTTCTTTGCCTTATGTTTTTTAAACAAAGTTAGTCCGAAAGGGATTAAAAGAAATATAAAACAATGGAATAGAGAATGAGTTTAAAACAAAAGGTGTCCCTTTCGGGAAACAAAAAGACGGACTTATCTGGGAGTACATGCAGACTTCAGTGAACACGACATGCCTTTTGGACTGGATGCCTGATCTGTGTAAACTGTCCGACTCTTAGAAACTCATCATAACTTTTGACTTGAAACCGAAAAATCTTGCTCAGGACTGTGTTGATGCCATGGCTGCGTGGTTCCTCTTTTCGATCAACAGTGCCCTTTGCGGGTTTTCACTAGCTGATCTCTCTCATTTCTCTTCTCGCCATCGCCTTATAGTGCCCTTTGCGGGTTTTCACTAACAAGACTCTCTCATTTTTATTTGCTCTACTCACTATCGCCCTATAGTGCACATGAGAGTTTTCACCAATATGACTCTCTCATTTTATTTCTCTCATTTGGTTGCATCCGATCCAAATAACCCTATCCTCTAATTCTTGAACATTCTCGCCGATTGATCGGAAGGACTTGAAAGGATTTGTGTAAAAAGAATTTGGATTAAATTACAACTTTGGAACTTTTCGGGCGAAACCATCGCTGAACTATTGTAACATCTGCCCCAATTTTCAGTTTTTGGGAATGTGAATTTTTTCTTTTGGTGTGAGCGAACCCTAGAGTGAGGCTGCCTACGTATCTTTTCAGAATCAGGTCGGACGTAGTTCAATTAACTTGAACTTGTTTTGATTTTTGTTTTGTTTTTCTTCTATTTTGTTTTCTTTTGCTTCTTTTCTTTTTTCTCCTTTTTCTTCATTTTTTTTTCTTTTTCTTTCTTTTCTTTGTCGTTTTGTTAATAATAACTTCCAGGTCCAAAGAGGGTAATCAAAGAGAGGAATCGGTTCAAAGGGTTTGCAAAAGGGTTAATGATGTTTCGGTAGCGAGAAAGAAAGCCTTCTTCATCCCAATCAGAGAATGTTAACACCAAGTAATGAGTTAAACATAGTACCTTTTGACTGCATTTGCATGGACAGTTATATCGGGGGAATTTCCTTCGATGTCTCCCAAATACAACGCTCCCTTCTGGCAACACTCTTGTTATAATGCACAAACCTTTCCAATTTGGAGAAAACTTTCCTTTAGCTTCTTCATGATGTAAGAGGATGCGTTTCAGAACAAGTTGCCCTACTTCAACCTTGTTGGGTCGCACTTTCTTGTTGTTGGCACATGCCATTTTTTGTTGGTATAATAGCCCGTAGCAAACTGCATCCAATCGATTTTCATCAATCATAGTCAATTGTTCCTTTTGGGGTTTTTACCCATTCTTCATCCTCGATCTCAGTTTCAACAATGATCCGAAGAGAAGGAATCTCAACTTCGTTCTAATTCTTTATTTATTTTCTTACAAGTCTTATATTCAACACATTCTGCTTCTTGATTCATTATTTCGAAGTCTGACAATGTTTTAGGATCTGGGCATGAAGTCTGCAAGCATGTCATGTTATTAGAATCTGCATTAACAGAACTGAAAAGATAATAAGAAAGATAACAAGATTAAGAAAAGAGACATTCATGGATGATGAAATATTGATTTCATTTATTTGAACTTTATATATAAAAAAAATAGAAGAGTTTACATAAGAAAGTAAGACAATAAAGTAAAAGCATTCGGATTACACCCTGAAATAGCCCGAAATGTAGAAAAGATAGCAAGACCGACTACCGAGGCTCCCGTCTGCTAGGGAAAGTTTCAGGTTTGGCGCCCATTTTCGGGTTTCTTTTCTGTTGCGGCAATGGCTAATATGGCTTTCAGAGCTGGATCAAATTCCTCGTCATCACAAATCATTACAATGACTGGCCCTTTGTTGTGAGTAGGCAAAAGATTGGTCGTCACATTAGGGGCCTCTTCTTCCCCAAGAACTATTGCCTTGACCTTAATGAGGTCCTCCACTCCTCTTTTGTGAGTACAACAATGATTAGTATCATGTCACACTGCTCCAGGGTGATATTCACATCTAGCATCAGCTCGGTGCGAGGGGGACTTGTAGTTTGGCCAGTTCGGGGCCACTTGCTGCAGCAAACCTAGCCTGGTTAGCTTTTGGAACAAACTTGAATATGATTCACCAATAAGGGTGAATTGATTACTTCTGGAAGGATCTCTTAGGTGAGGATTGCATTGGAAAAATATTTTGTCGTAGACTATATAGAGCTTGGTAGGGATATACATTTCTGAGAGGTGGAGCACAATTTTGTGGGTAGTTTTGTGGCCAAGTGTATGATTGTGCATTCATCACCGTATAGTGTGCCGGTGCCACGACATATGCAGTATCATGGTACGGGTCATAATGTTTGCGGGCTTCTGGGTGGCATATATGATTGGTTGAATGACTTGCGGGCCCCCTCGAGCACGAAGCCATCATAGCTCCCTCTTCTCTCATTTCTGTTCAGCATACCCCCCGACCCATTCTGAACGGCCTGTGATGTGTCCTTAAAGGAAGCCTGACTCAAGATTCGGCCTGTTTTCAAACTATTTTCGATCATTTCTCTAATTTTTATGGCCGTAGGGAACGACTTTCCCATGGCAGACATCATATTCTGGAAGTAGTTCGCCTTTTGAGCCTGTAGAAAGACCGTGACTTTATCTATTGGAGGCTTTACCTTTGCGGCCTGCTCCCGCCACCTGATTGCATACTCACGGAAACTTTTCGCGGGTTTCCTTTTTAGATTGGACAACAAATTTCTATCAAGAGCAATATTCACATTGTACTGGAACTGGAAGACAAAGTCTCGGGCTAGGTCATCCCAGACATGCCAATGGGCGATCTCTTGATTCATGTACCACTCGTAAGCAATTCCTGTCAAACTTTCCCCAAAATGGGCCATGAACAATTCTTCTTTGCCTCCTGCTCCCCTCAATTGGTTACTATACCTCTTTAGATGGGCCACTGGATAACCATGCCCATCGTACTTATCAAACTTGGGGGTCTTGTCAGGGTAAGTCGCCAGTTTAAACCACAAACCAACCACCTTTGTTTAACTTTATCATTTATGACAAACAACAAACGTGTTAGAGTTAGGCATTTTACATATATTAACTACACATTATATGTGATGCACCTAATGCCATTTTCATTTCTAAAATGAGTTTCGAAGGCTTCATGCTTTATCCCGGCTTATTGGTTTATTTTATCTTGACTTCAACACTCTCTTTTCTTATTCTTTTTTTTTTCAATCATTTTCCTCTTTTCATTTTTTTTTCTCTTTTGTGGTTTTAAAAGAATTTTGATCAAACCCGTTGAAGATTGCCTACGTATCATATTGAACATGAATCAANAATGGGCGATCTCTTGATTCATGTACCACTCGTAAGCAATTCCTGTCAAACTTTCCCCAAAATGGGCCATGAACAATTCTTCTTTGCCTCCTGCTCCCCTCAATTGGTTACTATACCTCTTTAGATGGGCCACTGGATAACCATGCCCATCGTACTTATCAAACTTGGGGGTCTTGTCAGGGTAAGTCGCCAGTTTAAACCACAAACCAACCACCTTTGTTTAACTTTATCATTTATGACAAACAACAAACGTGTTAGAGTTAGGCATTTTACATATATTAACTACACATTATATGTGATGCACCTAATGCCATTTTCATTTCTAAAATGAGTTTCGAAGGCTTCATGCTTTATCCCGGCTTATTGGTTTATTTTATCTTGACTTCAACACTCTCTTTTCTTATTCTTTTTTTTTTCAATCATTTTCCTCTTTTTATTTTTTTTTTCTCTTTTGTGGTTTTAAAAGAATTTTGATCAAACCCGTTGAAGATTGCCTACGTATCATATTGAACATGAATCAAATCATTACGTAGTTCAGGAAGATCAGGAATAAAGTAAATAAACTAACTCTTTTAAAAAAAATCTAATCGTAAAAGCTCCTAACAAGGAAAATATTTTTGGATTTTAAATTCTCTCTTCTTTTTGTTTTTGGAAATATATGGAAGAAAGGCTTCTAAATAAGAAAGAAAATCTTTTTGGATTTCGATTTGTTTTAAAACTTATAAAGAAGAAAGAAAATATTTTTGGATTTTTAAATTTGATGTCTCCAAGAAAAAATTTCTAAAGAAGGAATTAAAGAAAAATATTTTTGAATTTTTGAAAATTGAGGGCCGGAACCGATGAGGTTTGCCTACGTTTCTCACATCCGGTAAGAATCAGACCCGCATAGTTTGGTTAAAATAAAATAAAAAATTATTTAGAAAATTGTGATTTTACACAGCAGAACCCTTCGAAATTTTATTTAAAAAGAACGGTTACTTTATGAAAACTTGGAGGAAATTTTCTCTTTCTCTCTCCTCGTTCAATCAATCTATCCTAAAGCCGGTCAACATTTAAGTAAAGCCTACCAAATAATGTTACATATAGCACATAAATATGAACATGTTGGTTAAAAAAATGGTACTTGTCCTAGACGGGCCCAACCCCTGTGCCGAGTCTCGTTAAGTCCAATGCACATGATACAAATAAAGCGTAGCATACTAGGGATATTCATTGCTTGTGGCTTGTTCTTCTAAGTTTTCAAATCCTAAAGGAGATGGTATCTAGACCTGGCTTACCTGAGTGGACAACCCGAGCCGAAGAGCGTCAAGCGTCACCAGTAGTAGAACAACACTGGCTAGCTAACGGCTCTCCCGCTTAAACATGTGTGACTAAAATCCTTCAACATAAGCTGGTAGGCTAACTGGATTGATCTCAAGACATAAATTTTGTGATGCTGGTAGGCAAACACAACATACCTACCTATCAGAAGACTCAGAGGGGTGCGAGAGAGGATACAATTTATATTGCAGTTCAAATAAATATTAAAACGGTAAATAAACGACAAATAGCACATTAGGCTCTCAACCACAATAATATCCAAAACATGATAAAAGCCAAACAAGAGTCAATGTACAAAGTTCTAATTCTTATTAATTGTCCCCAACATGGTCGCCAGAGCAGTCATACCTCTTTTTTCTCACGCAACTCTATTATGAAGTTGAGTTAGAAGAGTTTTTCTAATTAAAGTGACGTTTTGAAAAGGGATTATTTATTATTTAGAGTCACCACTTGGAATTGAGTTTTGGTGTTTCAAGTCACCTTTTATTTCAATCCTTTATCAAACGCAATGTTTGACTCCTTATTTATGGTCTACGAAAACAGAAGACCGAGTAAGGAATTCTGTTGACCGAGGAGAAGATGTGAGGCACCCCTCGTGTCCCGTGGTTCTAGCACGATCGCTTTATTGACTCACGTCTGGATTATATCAATTCTTGGCTATTCTTGTATTTTATTGGTTATGATTTGCCTATTACCACTTAACTAATTATTAAATTTTATTAATTGTATGGACCCAGATGCGATACGAACACAAGGTATTTCCTTGAAGTTAGATGTTAAACCAATGTACGTAATGTATACATGGTCAAAACATAATTATTTTAAATTTAAAGATATCATGACGCGGGAATGCGCACATCATTCTTTTATTACTTAAGCATATCAATCCAAGGTTCGGATATGAACACATGCGCTAATATTTAAAGTGCGTCTGAAATTTTTCTAGCGTATTAAGAGTGTATATCTATATATTGGTTTTCTTTTACTTATTGCTACGAGTCTTGAGTTAATTCATGACTCATCTCGCTTTCTTGCAATTGTTTTTACCACTCTTTTTATTTCATATAACAGACTTTGAATTAATTCGGAACTCACATCCCTTACTTATAATTATTTTCTATGAGTAGACATTGAAATGTGCCTATACCTAATTAGTTATATTCTTCCATAACCCCATTCTCGGTGGAAATATAAAAGACATGTATTCGACAGCTTAGTCTCCAACATCTAATTTATTTACAAAGAAGAATGTTTATGCTAACAGAATATAAAATAAAGTTTATATAATGAAGAGACAAACTCATAAAAATTCCAGCTTATTCTTGAATGATGAAACAAATATAGAATCTACATTCTTAGATTAATTTAGGATAGCTAACATTGTACTAAAATAATTTACATTAAGTAAAAACTTGGAGAATTGATACAACTAACGAAATTTTCTTTAAAGTATCCCTACTAACACTAACACTTGAAAAACTTTTAGTTTTCATGGCCAAATAGTTAAACATTTGTAAACGTATATTCCAAGAAGAAGAAGAACAAAAATATTAATAGAGAAAATACATTTCCCTATTTTACTATATATTTTTTTGCACAATAATAATCTAATCCGGATAAAAAATAATAAATTAATTATATCGCAAAACAATTACAAAAGAACATATATCACAATAAAAAGTAACTAATAGGCATTTTTTATACATGAGTTTTAACAAAAAATAAATCGGAATACCTCGATTTTAAAGTTTTTGAAAGATGAAGATTTGATGATTTGGAGGCCGAAACGAGCAATCCACTATGCGATAACGCTTTAGATCCGATGTTAGCTTGCTACAATACCGAGAATCTACACTTTGTGTGGGACCAGTGGGCTCCAATGGAGTTTTTTGCGTTAAAAATAGGGGGGGGGGATTAAAAATGGAGGTTGTTGGTTCGCGTCTGTAACGACCCGACCGGTCATTTTGAGTATTTGCAATTTGCTCGGTAGTTTACGGGCGTGAGTAGCTCCTTATGATATATTTTGACTTATGTGAATAGTCGGTTTGGTCTTCAGGTTATTCAGGACTGATTTGGAAGAATAATTCTCAACTAGGGAGCTTTAAATTTGAAAGAGTTGACCAAATTTGACTTTTTAGCATTTGACCTCGGATTGGAATTTTGATGGTTCTGTTAGCTCCGTTGGGTGATTTTGGACTTAGGAGCGCGTCCGGATTGTAATTTGGAGGTCCGTGGTTGAATTTGGCTCGAAATGGCGAAAGTTGAAATTTTGGAAAGGTTGACCAGGAGTGGACTTTTCGATATCGGGGTCGGATTCTGATTTTGGAAGTTGGAGCAGGTCCATAATGTCGAATGTGACTTGTGTGCTATTTGAGGTCAATCGGACGTGATTCGATAGGTTTCGGCATCGGTTGTGGAAGTTTGAAGGTTCAAAGTTCATTGAATTCGAATTGAGGTGTGATTCATCGTTCCGATATTGTTATGTGTATTTTGAGGCCTCGAGTAGGTCCGTATTATGTTATGGGACTTGTTGACACGTTTGGATGGGGTCCCGAGGGGTTCAGGCGTGTTTCGGATTGATTTCAGATCATTTTTCTTCATTTTGGTACTGTTGTGTTCTGCTATTTTCTGGTGTCTTAGTTCTTCATCGCGTTTGCGTGGCTTGTGTCGCGAACGTGTAGTGTATTTTCATGGAAGCAACAAATTATTCTTCACGATCGCGAAGTATATCCCGTGTTCGCATAGAGTTGGGGCAAGTCCTCTTCGCGTTCGTGTATGCAGGATCGCGTTCGCGAAGTGTTGAGGTTGGTAGCTGGGAATTTGAGCGTTCTTCTATGCGATCGCATAAGGTCAGTCGCGTTCGCGAAGTTTTGGCAGCGGTGTTCATCGCATTCGCGTGGGGTGTATCGCGAACGCGTAGAGTCTTTTGTGGCAGTGTGAGTTTTATTCATCACGAACGCGATGGATTTCCCCCGTTCGCGAAAGAGGAGGCTTCGGCAGATTATAAAGTACTCTATTTCGAGGGTTTCAGCCATTTGTACATTTTTGGAGCTATGGAGCTATGGAGCACGGATTGAGGCGATTCTTGAAGCAATTGTGACCATATAAATTGGGGTAAGTGTCCTCTACTCGGTTTTGGTTATATTCCATGAATCTATCTTCGATTTTAGCTTTTGGTTGATGAATTTTAAAGAGGAAATTGGGGGTTTGGGCCTAAAGTTTCATAATATGAATTTTGGAGTTTTGAACATCGAATTGGGGTCGGATTTGAGTGAAACTAGTATGGTTAGATTCATAATTGAATGGGTTGTTGGATTTTATAAATTTTGTCGGGTTCTCAGGTGCGGGCCTGGGTTGGGATTTTGGTCTGTTTTGGGCTTTTGATTCAAGATTTGATCTTTTCGATCGGGATTGGTTCCGTTAGCATTGTTTGATACATTTGAGTTATTTTTGGTTAGTTTCGAGCCGTTCGGAGGTCGAAACGCGCGAGATGGCATCTTTAGAGCACCGCTTGGCTTGTTCGGCATTGATAGTGTCTTGTTCGAGGTAAGTAATTCTTCTAATCTTAGTGATGAGGGTATGAAACCCCGTAATACATGTTATATGATTGGTATTGAGGTAACACACATGCTAGGTGACTGACATGTGGGTGTGCATCATGTGAATTGGGACTCTGTTATTTCTATGGCACTGTATAGTGGTCCTATTTTGTTGATATCCATGTTTTCATAGTGTTATAAAGTAATTGAGTTTTCAATCATGCAAGATATCATGTTTAGGCATTATGCCGATACTGTTTGGAACCATAGTGTTCGTTTCTTACTGTCATCTCACTGATTTCATTGATATTTCGTACTCAGTCATATTCATGCATTCATATCATATCTCAGTCTCAGTTGTTATTTATTGATACATCATATCATTATTGTCGGACTAGTTTCATGGCATTGTGAGCCCGTGAGTGAGACTGGAGAGTGATGACTGAGTGAGGTCGAGAGCCTGAGTGAGATTGATATTTTGGGATCGGTTGCACGCCGCAGCATGTTATATTGCTATTTTGGGATCGGGCTGCATGTCGCAGCATGTTATATTGATATTTTGGGATCGGGCTACATGCCGCATCGATATAGCGCTTGGGCTGAAAGGAGCCCCCCTCCCCCCCCGGAGTCTGCACACCCCCAGTGAGCACAGTCGACTATAAATAGGGATCGGGCTGCATGCCGCAACGGGTATTGTACAACGCTGAGTGATTGAGTATGCTGAGCATAGTGAGAGAGAATGCGAGACAGTGAGGTTGAGTACTCTAAGAGCGTGAGTACATGAGCTCATCATTGAGATGCATTGCATTTGACATGCGTACTTGTGATACATGCATAGAGGTGCATTTCCTTCTACTACCCAGTTGTGGGGACATTTATGATTTTACATGTATCTTGACATGTAGGCGTAGAGAAGTATTTTCCTCATGCTATCAGAAAATGAAACATCTTATTGTTGAAAGAACTTTGGGAAAAATCACAGTTTTCAAACTCACTCGTATTTTGGCTTTTTCGGTAAAAGATTTGGATTTTCACTGAGATACTTGAAAAACAATGCCTACTTTTCTCGAAATTTAAACAAACTGAGCCGTTTATTTCTGAGATATTCTTTTATTACTTGTTCTATGTTGTTATGTTGAGTTGTGGAATATTGGTGTTGAACCTGACCTTCGTGTTAGCTCGTCACTACTTTCAGCCTAAGGTTAGATTTATTACTTATTGAGTACATGGGGTCAGTTGTACTCATACTACACTTCTGCACCTTGCGTGCAGATGTTGGCTGGTGATGTTGTTGTGTTCGATGGGAGCTGGGTTGAAGATTTACCTGCATCCCGGCTGTAGCTGCCTCTTGTTCGTGGTAGCTTTAGATTTGTAAAACTCTGTTTATGTACTATTCAAATAGACTATGCATTTATTTCATTTTCGCTTTGTAAACTCTATTCTTAGAAGCTCATGATTTGTACTACCAGTTCTTGGGGAATGTATACGATTCAGATAATTTCTTTACTTAATTGCTTTATTTATTATTATTGGAATTGGTTAGTGGTTAACTGGCTTACCTAGCAGGTGGAGTTAGGTGCCATCACGACTGGTTGGATTTGGGTCGTGACAGGTGGTATCAGAGCTCTAGGTTCATAGGTTCTATAAGTCATGAGCAAGTGTCTAGTAGAGTCTTGCGGATAGGTATGATGACGTCCATACCTATCTTCGAGAGGCTACAGGACATTTAGGATATACTTCCCATCTTTTTTTCCTTATCGTGCGGCATTGATTCAGCTTGAAGCGTAACCCTTTGAATTCCTTCCACGCATTCGTATGCGCACGTGAGCGCTCGGTATCGGTTGTGCGCCGACGACTTGTGATTCCATGGTTGAGGTACGAGATGTGATTCTGGTGTGCTGATGATAGGCCAGTCTGGAGGACTTAAGGTCGAGTTTTGATGGTGGCTTGAGCACGAAGATTTCGGTTGTGTGAACACGTGTTCTTGGGACTCATATATTCGGTAATGTCCCTACGAGAGGAATTTGTGGCCCGATGAGCGGTGAAATGGCTATGTGGTGAGTATGATGTGACTACGAGATGTGTTCGGATTGTTCGAATGTGAAGAGAAGAGTTTACTTGAGAGGTAGCAAGGACTACGGGGTGTTTGATTTCTGTCTTGATTTGGCATATGGTCTCGAGTTATGGGAGTGTTGAGGGATCTCTCATGATGTTTAGTCGTGGGGTGAAGTAGATTCTCATGTCTTGTTGATGAGTTCAGAATCGCAAGGATTAAGTGATTGCGTAGTAGTCGTGACTGTGGAAGGGTATAGAGAGATGTCGGTTTGAGGCAGAGTAGGCGGGATATCTCCTGCGAGGTGTCCTGAGGTTGTGTGGTCCTTATGATATTTTGTAGAGAGTTTTCTTTTACCAGTGAATGATATATGTTGCAATTTGAGTTTGGATCGCTTGTGGAAATCGGCTTGACTATTACAAGGGTGAATGCGAGATTTGCAGATGATTTGAGGTATTATATGGTTTGTGCTACATGGGCTTGCGAAGGATTTAGTTGAATTTCAGTGCAGGATTCTGGCAGTAATAGAGTATGGGTATCGTGATGTTATCGAGTGTTTTGTTCTGTATCTTTGAGCCAAGTGGGGGAGTCTGCTATCGACAAGTTAATTGTATGATTATGCGTTGTATTGATTTCGGTTCGAGGTATACTGGTGAATCAGCTATGACTGTAGGAGTTAATATCGAGGATGACTCGGGTAAAGAAATTTCTGGATACAGGTTGTATTACGCTCTATGGGTATGTGAAAATCATAAAATAATTGAGTGGTTATGCGCGAAGGATGTAGGGTACATGGAGTAGGAATTTGCTCGATTTCTTAGGAGTGTGGACTACTCCCTTGGGTGTTGGTGTACTAATGGGGCACAAGTCATTCGGTTCGCTTGGTCGGTTCAATTGAGATTTGAGTAGAGGGGATGATTCTCGAGAATGGTTCTAATAAATTCAAGATTTATATGTAGCGATTTGGAATTTTCAAGACTTATATATGGCTGGAAACTGGGAGTTGCATTAGATGGTGTCGAGATTTGTGGCATTTTATATCATTATGGATTATGCATTTCAGTATCAAGAAGGTGAAGAAAACAGTTTTAGGTTCACATAAGGTCTCTTTAGAGTGGGTGTCTCGGTTGTGGTACCTTGGGGTGCTTAAGAGGGGAGTTAGCGGCTTATGGGCCTTATGGCGTTGTGGTTTTATACTAGGGTCTCTTGTGTGGTGAACTTTGGTTAAGGATCGTGGTGTTCTAGCAAGGAGAAGTATCAACTTGAAGGCAATTTGGAAAGGACTTGGAGAAATAGGACAGCTTGGTAGTAGGTTGGATTAGCACAGTAATGGGTATGATCGGTTCTTTGGGTACTTATGACGTGGCTAGTCTCTACAGGTGTTTTGTGGCAATGCTCTTGGGTTTTGAAAACCTGCGTGGCTGGGTTGAGTTAGAGAGATTCGGTTCAGATAGCTTAGTTATGTGCAAATGGGTTTCGAAAAGTTCTCAATGGTTTTTACCAAGGTTCGAGGGGTATATGTCCTGTTGGCGTGTGCAGCATGCGGTGTATAGTGAATTTCTCCTGGATGAAATCAAATGGAAGGTTTCTGACTGATCGGGTGTATATTCTTCTTGTGACTCAGTGTTGATTATGAGATTCTTGTACTCTTCGCAGAATGGCATGGTAGACGCGGTCTATTGCATGGGATTGAGATTTGCATGTGCAAGGTCACAGTTCAGTTTTGAATAGAAAGATATAAATTCGTAAGCAGCATGGACGGTTTCAGATAACTAGGCAAATGATATTACTAATTGGTATGGCCTGATGAGAGTGTACATTTTAAAAGGGGCAATGTGTTTCGATTTGTGGATACCTCATTGGTATTGCGGCACTCTTCTGGTTGATCGACTGCTGATATTCAATTTTTTCTATGTGACACGGAAGAATTTTAGAAGTACTCCTCGTGGGATGATCGTGTATGAGAGATGTGTTAGACATTCTGGCAGTAGAGTTGGGATCAGATATGGTGATTCATGTGTTTTATGGATTTGGAGGCTGGGAGTTCTTAGGAGCAGATTGTTTCATGGTTGTGGACTGTGAAGTCATGGCCGAAGCTAGCTAGATGGTAGTAAGCGTTATGATTCGGTTATTGTGGGGCTTTCGGAGGGTTATTTATACATGTGTGGGTGCTCGGAGTTGAGTTAGGGGTCCATTGGTAGGTCCAATTAGGATGTATATTCTACACCGAGACGGATTGGTTGGCTCCATACTGCTATTGTTGAGGGATGTGTCATTCAGTTGTAGATGAGCTTATTCGTGTTCTGTTATGTTCGGTGAGTTACTCTTCTATGCTACGAAGGGTCGTGATTCGTTGGTTGTATGCACCCATGGTGTAGTTCTGTTGGGGCCTTATAGTAGAATTTGCGCGAGATGGGTATTTGGGTGATGCATGAATGGTTGTGAATTGGTTATGTTCATTCGGGTTTGTGTGGCATTGTGTCATTTGCTTCTCCATGGTTACAGTAATGCACTGTGAGTACTTGATGTCGGATTGCACGTAGTTATTGATTTTGAGCATGAGGGCTGAGGTATTTCATATGGATCAGTGTTTGGATGAGGTCACGCATTGCAGCAGAGTTATGTTGAGATATGATCCTTTGTATTAGATTCGTGTGTTATGGTTCTATGGTGTGTGATGGGTTCTTAGCATTACGTTGGGGTGGTACCTGTCGAGCTTGCGGGACGATTCTCTTGTTTGAGTCATTTTCGTGATTGAGTACATTTGGAATAATGCTTATTGGTGCACGGGTTGAGGCTTTGGATAGTATTGGGGTGACATGTCAGTAGAGTAGCTGGTATTTGATAAGATGAAGCCGTCGGATCTAGGATGGGTGCTATCAGATTTGGTTGTGGGATATTTGGAAGGATAATATCGAAAGTCGGCTTAGAAATTTTCTATGGTTCTTGTCGAAGGAGAGAGAGCTCCACGACTGGTGGATCTGATGAATGGTTACGAGTTTCTGTGTGTTTCTTTCATCATCGGTAGTGTACGAAGGTTTTAGAATGGAGTCTTGTTTGATATGAGGTTTATTACCGGCATTGGGTTGTTTTGAGCAGCTACTGTGATTAGAAATCATTGCTTCGAGCATTTGAGCTATATGGTATTTGAGTTTTGAGTATTTGAGTTATGGTTATCGCTTTTGGTACAGCTTGTTCAGACTTATATAGTATGTAGATGCGAAATTCTGATCTTATAAGAAATTCCATATGTTGGAAATTTGATTTGAAGGCTTGTGGGCTAGGGTGAATTGAGAAATTTCAGTTATGTTGTGTTATCGGACCTGTATGGGATTGGGTGACGTGGGATCACCCCCGGGTATATGCATGGTAAGGTTATACGGCGGTTTGATGGCTTTGAGAACAACTCTAGACATGTTCGAGGACGAACGTATATTTAAGTGGGGGAGGATGTAACGACTCGGCCGGTCGTTTTGAGCATTTGCACTTCGCTCGGTAGTTTACGGGCGTGAGTAGCTCCGTATGATGTATTTTGACTTGTATGAATTGTTAGTTTGGTCTTCATGTTATTCGGGACTGATTTGGAAGAATGATTCTCAACTATGGAGCTTTAAATTTGAAAGAGTTGACCAAGTTTGACTTTTTAGCATTTGACCTTGAATTGGATTTTTCATGGTTCTGTTAGCTCCGTTGGGTGATTTTGGACTTAGAAGCGTGTCCGGATTGTGATTTGGAGGTCCGCGGTTGAATTTGGCTCGAAATGATGAAAGTTGCAATTTTGGAAAGGTTGATCGGGAGTGGACTTTTCGATATCGGGGTCGGATTCCGATTCCGGAGGTTGGAGCAGGTCTGTAATGTTGAATGTGACTTATGTGCAAAATTTGAGGTCAATCGGACGTGACTTGATAGGTTTCGGCATCGGTTATGGAAGTTTGAAGTTTCAAAGTTCATTGAATTCGAATTTAGGTGTGAGTCGTCGTTCCGATGTTGTTATGTGTGTTTTGAGGCCTCGAGTAGGTCTGTGTTATATTATGGGACTTGTTGGCATGTTTGGACGGGGTCCCGAGGGGCTCGGAAGTGTTTCGGATTGATTTCGGATTGATTTCGGATCATTGTTTCTTCATTTTGGTACTGCTGTGTTCTGCTGTTTTCTGGTGTCTCAGTTCTTCATCGCGTTCGCGTGGCTAGTGTCGCGAACGCGTAGTGTATTTTGATGGAAGCAGCAAATTGTTCTTCGTGATAGCGAAGTATATCCCGCATTTGCGTAGAGTTGGGGCAAGTCATCTTCGCGTTCGCGTATGGAGGATCGCGTTCGCGAAGTATTGAGGTTGGCAGCTGGGAATTTGAACATTCTTCTATGCGATCGCGTAAGGTCAATTGCGTTCACGAAGCTTTGGCAGCAGTGTTCATCACGTTCGCGTGGGGTGTATCGAGAACGCGTAGAGTCTTTTGTGGCAGTGTGAGTTTTATTCATCGCGAACGCGATGGATTTCCCGCATTCGCGAAAGAGGAGGCCCGGGCATATTATAAAGTACTCTATTTTGAGGGTTTCAGCCATTTTTACATTTTTGGAGCTATGGAGCTCGGATTGAGGCCATTCTTGAAGTAATTTTCACCATATGAATTGGGGTAAGTGTCATCTACTCGATTTTGGTTATATTCCATGAATCTATCTTCGATTTTAGCTTTTGGTTGATGAATTTTAAAGAGGAAATTGGGGGTTGTGGCCTAAAGTTTCATAATATGAATTTTGGAGTTTTGAACAACGAATTGGGGTCGGATTTGAGTGAAACGAGTATGGTTGGATTCGTAAATGAATGGGTTGTTGGATTTTATAAATTTTATCGGGTTCCGAGGTGCGGGCCCAGGTTGGGCTTTTGGCCGGTTTTGGGCATTTGATTCAAGATTTGATCTTTTCGATCGGGATTGGTTCCTTTAGCATTGTTTGATGCATTTGAGTTGTTTTTGATTAGTTTCGAGTCGTTCGGAGGTCGGAACGTGCGGGATGGCATCTTTGGAGCACCACTTGGCTTGTTCGGCATTTGTATTGGCTTTTTCGAGGTAAGTAACTCTTCTAATCTTAGTGATGAGGGTATGAAATCCCGTAATACGTGTTATGTGATTGGTATTGAGGTGACGTACATGCTAGGTGATTGGCGTGTGGGCGTGCACCATGTGAATTTAGACTCTGATATTTCTATGGCACTGTATAGTGGTCCTATTTTGTTGATATCCGTGTTTCACCGTGTTATAAAGTAATTGAGCTGTCAATCATGCAAGATATCGTGTTTAGGCATTATGCCGATACTGTTTGGACCCATAATGGTCGTTTCTTACTGTCATCTCACTGATTTCATTGATATTTCGTACTCAGTCATATTCATGCATTCATATCATATCTCAGTCTCAGTTGTTATTTATTGATACATCATATCATTATTGTCGGGCTAGTTTCATGGCATTGTGAGCCCGTGAGTGAGACTGGAGAGTGATGACTGAGTGAGACCGAGGGCTTGAGTGAGATTGATATTTTGGGATCGGGCTGCACGCCGCAACATGTTATATTGCTATTTTGGGATCGGGTTGCACGCCGCAGCATGTTATATTGATATTTTGGGATCGGGTTGCACGCCGCAACGATATAGCGCTTGGGCTGAAAGGAGCCCCTCTGGAGTCTGCACACCCCCAGTGAGCGCAGTCGACTATAAACAGGGATCGGGTTGCACGCCGCAACGGGTATTGTACATCGCTGAGTGATTGAGTGTGTTGAGCATAGTGAGAGAGAATGCGAGACTGTGAGGTTGAGTACTCTGAGAGCGTGAGTACATGAGCTCATCATTGAGATGCATTGCATTTGACATGCGTACTTGTGATACATGCATAGAGGTGCATTTCATTCTGCTACTCAATTGTGGGAACATTTATGATTTTACCTGTATCTTGACATGTATGCATAAAGAAGTACTTTCCTCATGCTATCAGAAAATGAAACATCTTACTTATTGTTGAAAGGACTTTGGGATAAATCACAGTTTTCAAACTCACTCGTATTTTGGCTTTTTCGGTAAAAGATTTGGGTTTTCACTGAGATACTTGAAAAGAAATGCCTACTTTTCTCGAAATGTAAACAAACTGAGCCTTTTATTTATGAGATATTCTTTTATTACTTGTTCTATGCTGGTATGTTGAGTTGTGAAATATTGGTGTTGGACCCGACCTTCGTGTTAGCTCGCCACTAGTTTCAACCTAAGGCTAGGTTTGTTACTTATTGAGTACATGGGGTCGGTTATACTCATACTACACTTTTGCACCTTGCGTGCAGATGTTGGTTGCTGATGTTGCTGTGTTCGATGGGAGTTGGATTGAAGATGTACCTGCGTCCCGGTTGTAGCTGCCTCTTGTTCGTGGTAGCTTTAGATCTGTAAAACTCTGTTTATGTACTATTCAAACGGATTGTAAACTCTATTCTTAGAATCTCATGATTTGTACTACCAGTTCTGGGGGATTGTATAAGATTCAGATAATTTCTTTACTTAATTACTTTATTTATTGTTATTAGAATTGGTTAGTGGTTAAATGACTTACCTAGCGGGTGGGGTTAGGTGCCATCACGACTAGTTGAATTTTGGATCGTGACAACGTCTAGTGGGGGGAAGGAGATGTCACAGTTTTTTATATAGGCCTAACGTGCATATATAAGGCGCTATACTATAGCGCCTTATATATGCGCGCTATACCTCACTCCCATTTTAAGTTCAAATATAGAGCGATTATTCACCGCGATATACCTTAATATTTTTTTGACCTATTTGTTTCTCTCGACTCGTGATATCATGTGTGGGCGCATCGCTATGAACTAAAGCATGCTTAGGGTTACCCTACACCTCTGAGAGTCATTTGACAACTTGCTCACCTTGAATTGTAGTACTGATTATAGATGCTCAGTGTATTATCCAGCATTGAGCAGTCAATTTAAGTTGAAGAAACCAGTCAAAATATCAAGAGTAGGCAACCTACACCCCTCCCCCTGATCTCTTATAAAAAGTAGAAATACCACTAGTCTTTTGTAAACAAAAGTACGGTCCAAAAACAGAAAATATATATTTCACGTCTTTGTCATAGACATATTGGACGTCTCTTTTTAGGAGAGTATCATATCAATATTCAAGAACACAACTCTTTGCCTTAACATTCAAGAAAGAAATCCTAGAAAATTAAAATACTGCTCTAGTCAGGACAATTTATTCATAAACAGACTAGATCCACAAATTTTAATCCTTATGCCACCCTAGAGGGCTCCCAATTGTAATCGCACCAAACACCAACTAATGATTTAATAAAGTAAACTTGAATAGAATGAAACTCCAAGCTTTTAGGACCACATGCCTAAAAGTATAATTATTTTTGTTGAAGATCACATGCAGAGCATAGCAAGACCTTTACTGGGAACCATGTGCATATGCACACTTGACTTGAAAATAATCTATGTAAAAAAACTTTATATTTTATAGTCAGTAATATGTGTCAAATAATGGTACGGTTTTGAGCCAGAGCCTGAAAAGATGATGGGGGCAACAAAATCATACTTATTGTGCTACACTTATGGTCACTCTTCTCTACTCAGTACTATAAAAAATAACTCCAACCATAAATAACATTTCTTTACCTTTTTTACTTAAATAACATACTGATCAAATCAAAACCCACCACAACCTGTCACAACCACAAAGGTATTCACAATTTCCAGAACTAACTTTCACCAAGTTTCTTAACTACAAGATTAGTAAAGTCTAATATTAATCCATGAATCCAGTTCCTTAGTACTCTCCTACTTTGAACCAAAAACACAAACTTCACATCCTTCCCTTGGTTTTTTATACGAGAAAAGAAACAAGAAAAAGCACGTCTATTCGTCAAGCCTTTTACATATATATATATATATATATATATATATATATATATCTGTAGCAATTATATCAACAAGTTCAGCAAGTTTCGTCATCTTTCAGATTTTAGCTCTGAATCTACACTTGGCATTGTCCCTTCACCTTCTAATGATAAAATAGGAAGCTTACATCTAGGACTCATCTTCTTCACTTCCTCACTAGAATATATAAATATCCTCCTGACCATCTTACAGAACTCCCTGCAATTAGAAAATTCAATTAAAACATTTAGTCAAAAGAAACATAGATGAAAATGATCAAGTCGGTTGCAGAGACTCACAGCCATGGATCATCCCCCACAAGCATCATGTCACCCTCATCATCCGTATACACAACTTCCCATTTGTTTCGAGGGCAAAGCTCTCCCTTGATATCAAATATCTTCTCCAGCTCAATGATAAGATCATCATAACCACTTAATCCAGTCAAGTCAACAGCGCGTCCAACACGTACCCCTTGCATTTGCACCTAATTTGGATAATCATATGTAAGCTTACAGGTAAACAAATGGTTTCAACAGTTTAAAGAATGAAGACAAACTATCTTTTGTACCTTAGTACGAGTTCTTGATGAAGTGAGGCCCTGCTTATGTGTATCCTTCAGTAGTGCCTCCAATTGGACTTGTTTCTTTTCTTCAGAAGGATTAAAATGCTCTACATTCTGGTCCTTATCAGCTTCGGATCCATCAGCGCAGTTGGATGTAATGTTAGGTGCGTCTTTCTCACTGGTAGGCGTATTATTAGAGTTGTTCCGCAAATCAATGCCAAATAAGCGACAAGTAGAAGAGATCTCATGCTTATTACCCCTATTCACTTGGTTAAGTAAAAGGCCATTACTTGCCCTTGATGACATCGGAGAACCGTAATCCAACAGAACTGATCGTGTAGTCAGCTGCTTGTTGTCTTCAATAGAGTCTCGGAGCATATTGAGGGAACCATTTGCAAGCATACAATGCTGCCAAGCTCCACTGAGATGAGTCCTACAGCTAGTGTTGCTCGCGCCATTGGAGAGGCTGCTATTCTGCTCCGAAGACCAGTATAGTTGGTTATCAGCAATACTACCTACGTGGCTCACTTCAAGAGTAGGACCAGATCCAGGGTACCAGAACGGAGAAGCAGCAGAGGCAGCTGAAATGTCTGCCACAAACCAATTATTGCAGAACTTTAATGACTGGGCTTGTAGAAGGGAAAAGAAAAAGTAAAACATGAGAGCAAGAGTTACTATATATATACCAGTGTGGGGAAGCTCAAGGGGACGAGGTCGCTTGATCTTTATTCCAGGTTGTGCAACATCTATAGAAGTAGGAGCGACAAAAGGCTCTATCTCCCATGGCGACACCCTGTCTGGCCTCACTATGGATGCTGGTTCATCCCATTGAATCTGTAAGGGCAAAAATGTAAACAAGTGTGAAACGAGACAATAAATGTGCTAAACTTTGCCAATTATGAATCCAAACATATTCTTAACCTTCAATGATCGCCATTTAGATTCTGACCATTGCGAGGAAATGTCACCAACTCCAACTATCGTTCCTGTGAACCTGACAATTAAAACTAGCAGAAATCAAAATCTGCAACAGCAGCATGACCTACAAATTAACACAAGGGAAGGAAGTGCAGTAGTGAACCTTCTTTCAGGAGAATCTTCGCCTTCAAACCTCATCCTGAAACGCATACCTACTGAGAACCCATGACTCACAGCCTCCAGATACTTGTTTAATCCAATTATAAACTGGCTTGTCCTGATTGATGTCATATGGTATTAGAAGAACAAGGAGATGTCATATAGCATGCACGTCTAAATAATATTATGTGGCATCTACCACAGAGATAGAGGAATACCTTGGCTTATAATATACAACAAACAGTGTCTGTGTTGTAATAGCATGAGATGCAGTCGCAAGAACACCAAGATGCATATTTTGGCTGGATATTACAGATTGAGGCATATGGCTTTGCTGCCGAGCAAGACGTCGAACCCCAACACGCAGATCTCCACTATCACCCCTGCGATATTTAAGACGTGAATCACGTTACTTTCATGGAAAATTACATATGATTGAACGAAATAAAAAATGAAGCAGCAGCAGTTCCTAACAAATCAAGATCGAGAGAGAGAGTTAGCACCTCAGGAAAACAAAAGCATCGCCAGCAACTAATCTCTTGGAAGTTACAAATGTACTCCATCCAGTAGTAAGCAAGTGTCTTCGAGGTTGGCCTGAAAAGTAATTAGATGGATTAAGGAGCTAAGAAAATATACACGTATATCAGAAACTAAAATGCAGTTAGAAATATTATACCGGGAAAATTTTTACAATGATCAATTCTTACTGAACAATGAACATTAGTAAAAATTACCTCTAAAGATATGCTTAAATCGCCACTCATACCCATGAAGATCTTTGGCGACCAAATCTTGGGTCGGAGTCAACTGAGTCATGTCCTGTTGATGCCACATACCAGTCCAAATATCAGAACATATTACCCTCTAAAGATTTGCTAAACGTAATGAAGTCTTAGGACAGGAAGAAAAAGAAATAGCCTTCCTCTCCAACCAATTTTGTTCTATAACATCAAGACAAGTGGATCTACACAACAGTTGCTGATATAGAAAGAATAAGTAGTACCTGGTGTTAGTTAAACCCATTTACTTCATCCATCTTTCTCAGAAAACAAAAACGAGAAAGTGAAAACAAAGTGAAAGAACTACCAGTAGTGGGAGACATTCATTGGCATGTTTCCGAAGAACAGAAAATCCTCCATGAGTGCTTGTATCTGATGCTGTTAAAATTTTACAGAACGAATGAACCGCATGTTTTGGCAGATCAGGTGGGCATGGATCAGGACTAGACGGTTCATCTTGCTACAAGGATGAAATTAAGGTGATGAGACACAGAATTTGTCAAACTAAATAATCTAAATAGCAGTCATATTCAATAATTATTCAACCCTTTAGCACCATATGCTGGCTGCTTAACAAAAGATTCTGAAAAAATAAAAGCAATTACTATTGATAGTTACCACTGCCTCAGGGTGCAAAGTGATCTGGGCATAGACTTCATCAGTCTCTGTCTCTGCCTGTCAATTGAAGGGAAACGATCAATGTCTTTTTATTTCCTTTTCTCCTTTAACCATAACAGGACATTTGCAACAAATTCAATAAACAAAGGTTAGACTTAAGAATCAAGAACATACCAGTAACTGGACGTGAACAACGCGACAGAGTATCTTTGAAGGAAGATTAAACTGGGGAATCTGTTGTTTCAGAGCTTGATTTGTCGATGCCTCTAACTACAAAAAACAACAATCAATACACAACCATAGAAAATTTTCTTTTTAAAAAATTAAAACTTCATAGCATCATAGAAGGGGTTTGGAAAGAAATACTTGTTCTATGTGACCCTGTGGAAAGTAGTAAACTCGTTCTTCAGTCCGAGGAACATCCACTAAAGGGCCTGCACAAGCTTTCCACAGCTCTGTATACATAGCATCACTTTCCATACCTACTCAAACACAATTAACCAGATAAAGAAAATAAAACAAACCTACATAAATAAACATATAATTGAAAAAATAATATGAGATGACAGAGATAGATTAAGCTTGCCTAAGGAGTGAAGCAAAATCACATAGAAAGGCCAAAAAATTTCACTCAAATGAGCAAACAAAAGTTGCTATTTAAGCTGGAGATTTTGCAAAGAAACCCAATAGGATGAAGACTAAACTACATTTTTCATTTAAACCAAACTTATCTCAAATCAGAAATTTATTGATTTATGAAAATGATTAGTAAATTGCAGTAACTAAAGACTTATCCAGGTGCATAAATACAATTGAGAATTTCAAGAACAAAAAACAAAAGAAGAAGAAGAGAAGCAAATATAAACAGATAAAGAGTCAAGCTTTGCTACCCCTTCTTAGAAAACAACAAAATTTCATAAAAACCCATAAAACAAACAAGATAAAAGCAAATCTTTTTCACCTGTATTTTGACTTTGTACCGCAGGGGCTCCTCTAAAAACTTCTACCTGAACCATTAAAGGCCACTAAAACTCTCCTAGAAATTCACAGTACAATAGAATAGAGGAACCAAAAAAGGAAAAGGGCTGCTAACAACAAAGCTTGAAGAAGAAACCTTTTAATGTTGTTCACGCACTTTAGCATACTCCAATTATCATCATTACAAATCCAAACAAAAACCTCCAAATTAAGATCCAAATTTTACTAGCAAACAAAATACACTTAATCAGCCATTTTCTGCCAACTCCTTCTCTTCTTTCTCTCTCTAAATGTAAACACACATAAGTGTTATGTAACAGCTTTTGTGCTCTTCCTACAGGTAACTTTTTTTCAGTTACAAAACCTCTCTTTAGCTTCAGTCTTCTTGGTAGGAACCAATACCACTTTTTCGGGTTGTCAAAAACCGCTTTTTCCTGGCCATTTTAATCACCTGGAATCAACAACGTTGCCAAATCCCCAAAACCGCTTCCTTATTATCCACCCTCTTTGTTTCTCGCTCTCTCTACACATAATATCCATAGCATTTTTGTTTTCCCTCTATATACTAACTAAAAATGAAATGCTTCTTTCACTGACTCACTGGGACATGCTCAGGTTAAAGCTTAACCCCAGTTAAATAGTATTTAACTCCTTTTCTTTTCTCTCTTTTTTCATCACTTCTCGTTTTTATTATTGGAAGTACCTTCTTTTTCAGTTATAGACTAAACTTGATGCACTGTAAAATGGAGTAAAATGCACCTTCTTTGAAAATTTTACTCCATTTTACAGTGCATCAAGTTTAGTATATTTAGGTGAAAAAGTTAATATTAAATTATATGGAAAGTTATTTGTTTATATTCATTTTATATGGAATTAACATTAGTTCCATACTTTTAATATTCTTGTACTGATCTTGCTTTATTCAATTTGTTTACATTTATATTTACTCAACCTAGTTAAATAATAAATGTTTATGTTAGAAGGAATTATACATGTTACACTATATATATATATATATGGTGAAATATGGTATATTCTTTCCTCCCTATATCCTTTTTTTTCCTTAACTCGGGAGTAACTCTTTCTTTTTCTTCTCTCAAACAGTTTTTTTTACGTGTTCTTGCTGTGAAGATTATTCATTTAAAGGTGGTCAATCATAATCTCTCATGCATATGTCATGTTGCAATCCATTGTTTTTAGGCTTAAATAATTGAAGGGCTTATTTATCTTCATTTGTAACTGCTAATGAAAATAGAAAAAAATGCAATACAATGACTTCTAATTTGCTTATTTAGTGAGATAATTATTAAGAGACCCATAGTTTCGGTTTCATTCATTCAATAATAACAATCGGAAGTGAATTTGGAGCTCTAAGCATAGTGGGTATAATCACCATTTCTAATTCTTAGCATGAGGTGATGTATTTGACTTTTGTACATTGCTCGAAGGCCTCCTTTTTTCTTATGCAAGTTCTTTATGAAAATAACTTAAATTAGTCCGAGCATATAAATTTGCTAGACAATGAGGTATAAATAAAATAAAACAACCTACATTTGTTAACTTATCGAATCCCGCAAATTCAAATCAGTCAAAATTTAGATTTTATTTAGCAAAAATAAAAAGAAGCATATTTAATTTCTTAATAAGGGTTGTTAATCACATTTTCCTTTAGAGTACCAAGCTACTAATTGAGTATAACAGCTTGCCGAATTTTGATTATCGATCGTTCATTAAAATGTGAGCTATTTGTATAGTTCTGTAACGTAACAAAAATAGGGGAGAGAGGCAAAAAAACTAATAACAGTAATGATCAAATAAGCAAGTACGTTGATAAAATGCATGCATCTTATAAATGTGCACATACAAGTATTAACATTTAACAAGCCATGTCAATTAAGTGATGAGTAACGAGTTCACAACTCTTTATTTTATTTGCCATGCATATTTAACTATTTATAATTATTTAGTTTTAATATCATTATATTATCCATCTAAATTTATCCCTAGAGAAAATCAAGTAATCGCTAATTAAAACGCTTCACAACTATCATATGAAATTTGTCAAATAAAGTCATTGTCTCATGTGGCAACCTTATATATATATATATATATTGATCTAATTTCAATTATCACGTTTCATATCATTTTCGTGGACAACAGATCATTAAACAATTCTAATTATAGCCTCTAGGGATACCTATTTATTTTGCCATGAATGGAATAAGAATAGCAGATATTAGGACGAAAAGAACATTCAGACAAAGTCAACATTAACCATAGTTGGGTTAAGTAGCTAAAGATATCGAGTAAACATGACTTCTATCAAACAGCGGTGGTCCTCACATAACGGCTGCTCAGCATAAGCGAAACCACCTGGACTATTCATTGCGTTTGCGGGTGAACAATTAAATAAAAGCCTATTTTTGTGTGTTATGGTTTAATGCATTTCTTTGTGAGTTCTTTTAACATACATTTTTTCCTCTTGATCATGTAGTAATGTAATAATATCAAAGTTTTTCATCCGTCTATTTGAAATTTGTTAGATATTTTCTTAAAACTTGACATGGATAAAAATATTAAATTAAAAAAATAACATATAAACTTTTTTTATCATGTGCTTTTGGATATAAAAGGAAAATATTTTACATGGATAAACTTTTATGTTGTAAATACTTTTTAGTTCTTTTTAAGTATTGCCTCACCTCCATTTTTTTCGGAGATTGTGGACTTTAGGAGTCGCCCCTTGAAAATGATTGGTTTTTTGTGCAAGAGTTTATGAACTTGCACATATATTTTGTATTAAGAATAATTGTATATTGGTTGCTATCGTTAAAAGGTTGACACGAATTAAATGTGGTTTGTTAAGGTTTAAAGTTAAATGGGTCCATAAGACACCTCATAAAGTATGGGTAGGGTGGCAAATGGGCGGGTTGGGCTGAATTTGGGCTAAAACTTAAATACCTTGATTCTTATTTTTAAACGTAGATACAAAAAATAATAATGTAACAACTAAGTAAATTTCTAGATAAGTTGGGTTGAGATCCCTTTATTTTGGGGTGAGCTTCATGAGTTGTATTTGGATTACTTCATAGGTCAAAATGGGCTATAAAAATAATGGGTTAGCTTGGGCTCAGCCCAAATAGACCCATGAACTAAAATGTTATAGCCCAACCCATTAATTTATAGGCGGGTTGAATGAGTTTGGGCTCAAATTGCCACCCCTAAGTATGGGGTCTTATGTGTAGATATCCGGATGTAACTTCTAATTTAATGATGGGTTAAATTAGAATTACATATACACATGCACATATAAATGGGTTATTGTCACGACCCAAAATCTCACCTGTCGTGATGGCGCCTATCTCAATACTAGGCAAGCCAACAATCTCAATAAACCACCATAACTTAAGTTTGAAAATAAAATAATTACATTCAGCGGAAGAAACTCACAATTTCAAATATAACACTCCCAAAACCTGGTGTCACTGAGTACATGAGCATCTAATATGAATACAAAGTTTGACGGATAAAAATCACTGTCTGAAAATATAGAACAATATAATAATTAAACAGGAAAGGAATCGAGTCTGCGGACGTCAAGCAGCTACCTTGATAGTTCCCAACAGAATTAACTTCGAAATCTAGCAATCGCCGTATCCGGGGCACCTGGATCTGCACACGAGGTGCAAAGTGTAGTATGAGTACAACTAACTCAATAAGTAACAAGACTAACCTCTGGCTAAAAGTAGTGACGAGCTCCGCAGGTACAGTCCAGTATAAATAATGGTACAAACATGTAGGCATGTTTCAAGTTCGACAGTTAAACTCAGTACAAGTGAAATAGATCAATATTGCATGATGTGAGGAATAGGACATCTCAGTAGAAAGACCTCATGTAAATATTGCTCACAAATTATTCGGTCCCTCGGTACTATTTATGGCCAATCCAACCCAGGGGTATTCTAACCCGTATATAAATACACATCGACTGACAGTCAGTCACTCAGTACCATATAAGGCCAATCCAGCCCTGGGGTAATATATCTCCAAATGTAAATGATACGGAGAAGATCCATGTCTAGGTAAATTCATTACAATATAAATAAGTAAGGCAAGTTCATGCCCTGGGAAATCCATCCCGAATATATATAATTATCTACGCTCACTAGGGTGTGTACAGACTCCGAAAGAGCTCCTTGTAACGACTCGGCCTGTCGTTTCGAGAGTTATAACCCTGTTTCTTTCATTTCTACTTCTTTTGTGCTTTACTGATGTATTATGTCTTACCGGGTTGGTTGGTTCGGGTCCGGAGTGATTTTGGAGTGAATTGAGATACTTAGTCTCTTAATCGAAAGTTTAAGTTGGAAAAATCGACCGGATGTCGACTTGTGGGAAAATGACCTCGGATTTGAATTTTTATGGTTATGTTAGCTCTGTTAGGTGATTTTGGACTTAGAAGCGCGTCCAGAATGTGATTTGGAGGTCCGTAGTAGAATTAGGCTTGAATTGGCGAAAGTTGAAATTTTGGCGATTTTGGCCGGCAGTGGAAATTTTGATATCGGGGTCGGATTGGATTTCTGAAAGTTGGAATAGGTTCATGGTGTCAGTTTTTACTTGTGTGTAAAATTTGAGGTCAATCGGACATGGTTTGGTAGGTTTCGACGTCGTTTGTGGAATTTGATAGTTTAGAAGTTCTTTAGGCTTGAATCCGGGTGTAATTGGTGTTTTGATGTTGTCTTGAGTGATTCGTAAGTTCGACTAAGTTCGCATGGGGTTATATGACTTGTTGGTATGATTGGTTGAGGTCCCGGAGGCCTCGGGATGATTTCGGCTGGTTAACGGCTTGATGAAAGTTGAGGAATTGCAGTTGAAGCTGCTGCGACTGGTGTAACCGCACCTGCGGAGTGGGAACCGCAGGTGCGAGCCCACAGAAGCGAAGAAGGAGCGGCAGATGCAGCTAAGCAGGATCTGGGCAGAGGACGCAGGTGCGATGGAATTCCCGCACCTGCGATGGTCGCAGCGCAGGTGCGAGTTTGAACCATAGGTGCGATGTAGTTCCCGCACCCGTGAAGAGCGCAGATGCGGCACTTGACCGCATGAGCAGAGGCAATGTATAGGGATTTTTCCGCAGAAGCGGGGCCTTGCCAGCATTTGCGGCTCCGCAGATGCGGAAATAGAGCCGCAGGTGCGAGAAGTCTGGGCAGAACCTATAAATAGAACACTTCTAGATTTTTCACCATTTTCATCATTTTTGAGGATTTTGGTGATTTTGAGAAAGATTTCAGAGTAATCACTGAGGTAAGTTCCTTGTGCCTATTTATCTTTAATAATGGCGTTTCCCCACTGATTTTGCACCTAGTTGGTGAGTGTTTGAGGTGAGATTTGGGAGATTAAGGCTTGGGAATTGGAGAGTGAATATTTGGGTTTTGGAAGGGAAATTGAGGTCGGATTTTGATAAATTTAGTATGGCTAGACTCGTGAGTGAATGGGCTCTCGGGTTTTTGTGACTTTCGTTGGGTTTCGATACGTGGGCCCGGGGGCCGGGTTGAGCCGATTTCGGATTTTGGGCTATATTTTAGTAGTTTTCTTGTGGAATTGATCTTTTTAACCTATATTGATTATCTCGTACTATTTGTGGCTAGATTCGGGGTATTTGGAGGTTGATTCGAGAGGCAAAGGCATTTTGGAGTAGGATTTCTGCGCGGTTGAGGTAAGTAACAGTCTTAAATCTAGTTTTGAGGGTATGAAACCCCGAGAATTGGTATAATGTGAATATTTGGAGGTGACGCACATGCTAGGTGACGGGCGTGCGAGCGTGCACCGTGAGGAATTGTGACTTGGTTCGTCCCATGAGACTATAAGGTCCAATAGCCATTGTTATTACTTGTTTTCCTTGTCTTTGAGCAATTGACTATCTTTCATGTTAGAAACCATGCTTAGGCCATATGATATCACTGCTGGGACCCGCAACGGTCGTATACATGTTGAATTGACTGCTAATTGTTGTCTTGTACTCAGTCACAGTCTTACTTGTGTGTTATATATCTGTTTCCTCTCATTTCTTGTTGATACTTGTTGTATTCTTTGCTTGGGCTGGTTATTATGTTATTTTGTGAGCTCGAGGGGCTGGAGAGGTTAGTGACTTAGATAGGGCATGAGTGCCGAGCTATGAGGTATATGGATCGGGTTGCGCGGCGCAACGAGCCTTCGGGATATATATATATATATATATAT
>AWOL01S0035842.1:0-31932 GCA_000715115.1 Nicotiana otophora | reverse complement strand
CACTATTGGTGGAGGAGGATGAAGAAAGATATGGTTGGGTTTGTATCTCGGTGTTTAAATTGTCAACAAGTAAAGTACGAGCATCAGAGACCGGGCGGATTGCTTCAGAGACTTTAAATTTCGGTGTAGAAGTGGGAGCGTATTACCATGGACTTCGTAGTTGGGCTCCCATGGACCTTGAGAAAGTTTGATGATGTCTGAGTGATTGTAGATTGGCTAACCAAGTCCACACATTTTATTCCAGTTGGTACTAATTATTCTTCGGAGCGGTTGACTGGGATTTATATTTGCAAGATTGTTCACCTACACGATGTGCCGGTGTCCATTATTTCAGATCGGGGTATGCAGTTTACCTCACAGTTTTGGAGGGTAGTGTAGCGAGAATTGGGCACACAGGTTCAGTTCAGTACAACATTTCACCCTGAGACGGACGGACAGTCCGAGCGCACTATTCAGATATTGGAGGATATGCTACGCACTTGTGTCATTGATTTTGGGGGTTTTTGGGATCAATTTCTGTCACTCGCGGAGTTTGCTTACAATAATATCTACCAGTCAAGCATTTAGATGGCTCCGTATGAAGCTTTATATGGGAGACGGTGTCGGTCTCCGGTGGGTTAGTTTGAGCCATGTGAGGTTAGACTATTGGGTACTGACTTGGTTCAGGATGCTTTAGAGAAGGTCAAAGTAATTCAGGAACGGCTTGCACGGCACAGTCTAGACAGAAGAGTTATGCCGACAGGAAGGTTCGTGATATTGTTCACATGGTTGGGGAGAAGGTTCTGCTCAAGATTTCACCCATAAGTAATTTAACTTATGATGTGGAGCCGGTGGCTATTTTAGACTGACATGTTAGAAAGCTAAGGTGAAAGAGCATAGCATCAGTGAAGGTGCAATGGAGAGGCCAGCCAGCCGGAGAAGCTACTTGGGAGATTGAGCAAGAGATGCGGAGCAAATATCCACACTTATTTGAGACTCCACGTATTGTTCCAAACTCGTTCGAGGACGAATGTTTGTTTAAGAGGGGGAGGACCCGACCGGTCTTTTTGAGTATTATAACCCTGTTCCCCCATTTACTGCTCAATTTATGCTTTATAGTTATTTTATGACTTACCGGGGTAGTTGGTTCGGGTCAGGAAGGAATTCAGAGTGAAATGAGACACTAATCTCATAATTAAAAATTTTAAGTTAAACAAATGGACCGGATATGGACCTATGTGTAAACAACCTCGGATTTGAATTTTGATGATTCCAATAGCTCCGTTTGGTGATTTTGGACTTAGGAGCGTGTCCGGAAAGTTATTTGGAGGTCCGTAGTGGAATTAGGCTTGAAATGCCGAAAGTTGAATTTTTGAAAAGTTTGATTGGGGGTTGACTTTTTGATATCAGGGTCAGAATTCGATTCTGAAAATTTAAATACCTATGTTGTGTCATTTATGACTTGTGTGCAAAATTTGAGGTCAATCGGACGTGATTTGACAGGTTCCAGAGTCATTTGTAGAAATTAGAAATTTCAAAGTTCAATAGGCTTGAATTAGGGTGTAATTCATGGTTTTAGTGTTGTTGTATGTGATTTGAAGGCTCGACTAAGTTCGTATGATGTTTTAGGACTTGTTGGTATATTTGGTTGAGGTCCCGAGAGCCTCGGGTGAGTTTCGGATGGTTAATGGATCAAAAAGTGGACTAAAATAGCTGCTGCAATTTCCTTCTACTGCAAATTCCTTCACCCAGAATCGAGCCCAAAATCGAGCCCAGAATCGAGCCTAGAATCTCCCATGATTGAGCCCAGTATCGAAGCCACGGTCAAAGATAGGGTCGAGGGCCATGATCGAGCCCATTATCGATGCCACGATCGAAGTCCAGGGTCGAGAGTCATGATCGAGACCCAGGATCGAGGCCACGATCGAAGGCCAAGATCGAGGCAGTACCGAGGGCTGTCTGGGCAGAATTATAAAGCAAGGGACTTCATCCCATTCGCCATTTTTGAGAAATTGGAGCTTCAGGAGAGGCGATGTTTGATAGATTTTCAAGGAAAACTTGATGTAAGTCTTTTGTGATCATTTCTACTCCATAATATTGAATTATTATCGAATAATCTGACTAGATTACATAATTTTGAGGTGTAAATCGGAGATTTGAACTTAGAAATTTTGAAATAAAATTTGTAGATTTGAGGGTCGAGTTGAGGTCGGATTTTTGGTAAAATTTGTATGGATAGACTCGTGGTTGAATGGGATTTCGGATTTTGTCCGAGACATGGCCCCACAGGAAAGTTTTGAGCTAAAATTCAGATTTTTATGGAAAACTTGCATTTTCTTATGGAATTAATTCCAATAAATTTTATTGACTGAATCGAATTGTTTATGGCTAGATTCGAGGCGTTTGAAGGCCAATTCACGAGGAAAGGACATTACAGAATAAGAATTTCACAGCTTGAGGTAAGTAACAATTTTAAATCTGGTCCTGAGGGTATGAAACCCCGAAATTTTGTGTCATGTGATTAGTTTGGAAGTGACACACATGCTAGGTGACGGGCGTGTGGGCGTACACCGAGGGGATTTTGATTTGGTCTGTCCCATGAAAGCTGTATAGTTGAATAATTTATTGTTAGCTATATGCGTCTCTATGTGTTAAATAAATTTGACTATAAATCATGTTAGAAATCATGCTTAGGCTATGTTATAGTACTGTTGGGACCCGCAGAGGTCGCGTACTTGTTGAATTATTTGCTAATTGCTATCTTGTACTTAGTCATGATTTTTATTGCGTATTATACCTTAGTCTTTCTTGATATTTGTTGATATACTATGTCATCTTTGTTTGGGCTTATCTTTGTGATTTCTGAGAGCCCGAGAGACTAGAGAGGTTGAGGACTGAGTAAGGCCGAGGGACTGTCGGTGAGGTAAGGATATTATGGCACGTGAGTTGTCCGTGCAGGATATTATAGCACGTGAGTTGTCCGTGCAGCACATGAGTTGTCCGTGCAGATTATGGCGCTTGGGCTGTAGGAGCCCCTCCGAAGTCTGTACACCCCAAGTGAGCGCAGGAACCCATTGAGTGTGAGGGCTGAGGGCTGAGAGCCGAGTGATGAGTTGAGTGATTGTTGCCTGAGAGCCTGTACTTACTTAGAATTTGTTGTTGCACTTGGTTGCTATCTGTCATTGTTGTGAAATCCTTTAAAGATTTTATATCCGGATTACATAAACTTGAACTGTATAAAATTGATTTGACTTAAATTGCCGGATTTGAAAGCATGTGTATTCTTTACTGGAATTATTGAAAGTGAACTATAACTGTGTAGCTCATAATTATCTTCAGTTCCTTAGTTATTATTGTTACTTGCTGAGTTGGTTGTACTCATACTACACCCTACACTTCGTGTGCAGATCCAGGTGTTCTCGGACATAGCGGGTGTTGATTTTCTCGCACAGTTGATTTTTGGGAGATTCAGAGGTAGCTACCGTGTTTCACAGACCTTGTCTCTCCTTCTCTATCTCCTTGTTTACTATATTTTGTCTCAGACTATTATAGACCGTATTTTTCAGACTTGTATTCATATTAGATGCTCATGTACTCAGTGACACCAGGTTTTGGGGAGTGTTCATTTCAGTATTTGTGAAATTTTATATTGTATTAAATTATTGTATTTTCAAACTTAAGAGAAATTGTGCTTTATCGAGATTATCGGCTTGCCTAATATCGAGATAGGCGCCATCACGACAGGTTGGGATTTGTGGTCGTGACACTTTCTGGATGTAGGTATTGTCTTACTACGAATATAATAAAAGTTAGGAGTTTGAATTCATATTAGTGAGCTCTACCACACGATCTAGAGCAAGAAGAAAGAGTGACAGTCCTAAATGTCATGTATCCTCCTTCTTATAAGTGTGGTGCACAAAACACCTATAAACAAGACTCTACTAGACACGACTTGTAGATTTCCTAGGACAGAACTGCTCTGATACCACTTTTTTCACGCTCCAAACCTGTGGGACGAGACCGGAACCCGGTGCCTCACCTATCCTTGCGTACCAACTTGCGACTAAGGGACTCTGAACATATAATGTCATACCTTGGCCATGGGCCACATTGCAAGACAATTTGCGAACGCTGACTAGACATCAATATAAATCTGGGTCGACAAGGTCGTCATAACTACTACAGTTGACAAACCAACAAAATATACATACAAGGCCTACAAGACCAACATACTGCACTAACTAACATCATATGTCTACAAGCCTTTACTGATAGATATACGATGATTGGGACAGGGCCCCGACCTACTCATAACATATATACATATATACACAATATGTACATAAAGCTCTAGACCCGGCAGCTTCGAAAGGCATGTAGCTTATTGATCAAGCTAAACTCAGGCAACACCTAATGAGGAGGTCTACTTGTCTGTCTAACTGAACCTGCACGCATGAAATGCAGCGCCCCCAGAAAAGGGACGTCAGTACGAACTAATGTACCAAGTATGTAAGGCAATATACTGAAAGTTGAAACTGAATTGATAGCATAATAACTGAAAGTAACTAAGAGTCAAAAATAATCTGAAGATATGCTTACCTGCTGATACTGACTCCACTCTCTCAATATAGTAAGTAAAATAGTTGTCCGGCCTTATAAGGCTCGGTATATATATAACTGCTCTGCCGTAGTAGGCTCGCTCATAGGCACTCGGCCATACTAGGCTATGTTTCTCGGCCATAGGCGCTCGACCACAATAGGCTCAGTATATAACTTACCATCTTATTAGATGTTGCCTAATAGGGGACTACCCATCGATTATAGCTCGATGGTAATGAAAATATTGTAATATTGTATATATAGGCTCTCTGCTCTCTTGACTGGAAGAAGACAATACTCAATTGAATATGAAGTCCTGATAAAGAGAATACTATAACTTATGAGACTAGGATAATGTATATAAATTCGGGAGTATGAACTTCTATTTATGCCTCGTTATCAAACACATGTAATTAATAAATCATGCCAAAATGAAGGAAGGGCTTACCCTTAACATACCTGAGCTGATTCTCTTGACAATCCCTTTAACACTCGTTGATTATGATAACACGTAACAGCAGATCGAAGTAGCGGAAAATCCGTATGATATTCTCGAGAAAGATTACACCGTACTCCCTTAAAATTGCAAAATCCAACGTTGCTAAGTTGCTAAGAAATCTCGTTGGAATCTTTGTTTCAAGAGATTCACATTACTACTACATGAATTTTTGTTTCAAGAAATCTCGTTGGTTTCACGTTGCTAACATTGGAATCCTTGTATGAATTGGTTGAAGATGTTATGAAAAATCGTCACGTTAGTTAAGAATGGATGTATGATTCTCATGTTCTTAAGACTTACAATGGATCTCTTTTAATAAATGGATATGTGACTCATGTTCTTAAGACTTACCAAATCTCACATCTCTAATCTTGCCACATATATAATGAATTAAGAGTCACAATTCTTGGGGTGTCTTGCTGCCACGTGGGGGAGGGTTTAACCTTATCCAATTCTTTAATTAATCACCCAATAATTACTTAATTAACTAGGTAATTTTCCCTTACCCAATAATTGACCAATTACCCACATAATTAAGAATTATCTCAAATTACTTAAAATAATACTCACTTTTAACACACTTTATACACCGTATAATCATGGTCATGTGGTACCTTGTATGGCACTAGTCCATAAATACGGGATATTATAGCTTGGATCGTATTTTAGCCCAAATCGCCAAACTTCAACGAAACTCATTTCCTTCGATTTGCTTACCCTTTCTCCTTCACGAATTTACTCATCACGTGTTTGAAATAGCATAATGCTTATAATCTCCAAATAATCTTGTCCTTGAACTGAGGTCAATTATCTTACGACAATTTCACGTATTACTATAGGGTGTAACATCGTCGTAATATAATACTGCGGAGTGTAACATCATCGTAATGTAATACTACAAGGCGTAATATTGATGTCATTATTTATATCGGGTCCATGTGGATGTATTCATGGACCGCAAGAGTCTTCAATATACTTTCAAACAAAAGGAGCTGAATCTGAGGCAGAGAATATGGCTTGAGTTACTCAAGGATTATACATCGATATTCTATATCACCCGGGGATAGCCAATGTTGTGGTGGATGCTCTTAGCCTGAAATCTATGGGTAGTTTGGCTCAGTTGGAGGCATGTCATAGGTCGTTGGCCAAGAAAGTTCATCGATTGGCTAGTTTGGGAGTTCATCTTGAGGACTCTAATGAAGGAGAGGTAATTGTACAAAATAGGGCTGAATCATCGCTTGTTGTGGAATTCAAAGAGAAGCAATACAACGATCCATTTTTGATACAACTGAAGGATGAGATTCAAAAATATAAAACTATGGCTTTTACTCTTGGCATGGATGATGGTACACTAAGGTACCAAGGGCTATGTGTTTCGAACGTAGATGGTCTCCGAGAAAGAATCATGACCGAGGCTCACGCTTCCAGGTATTCCGTGCATCTAGGCTCTACAAAGATTTATCATGAGCTCAAGGAAATCTATTGGTGGAATGACATGAAAAGGAATGTGGCGAACTGTGTGGCAAGGTGTCCGAATTGTTAGCAAGTAAAGGCTGAACATCAACAGCCTGGTGGGGGCACAGAACATAGAAATTCCAATGTGGAAATCGAAAATAATTAATATGAATTTTGTAGTAGGATTACCGTGTAGTTATGGGTCGACTCACGAAATCAACACACTTTTTTCCGGTTAAGGCTACCGACACAGTGGAACAGTATGCTCAGTTGTATATCCAGGAAATAGTCAGGCTGCATGGTACTCCAGTTTCTATCATCTCCGATCGAGGGGCTCAGTTCACGGCAAAGTTTTGGAAGGTATTTCAGCAAGGTTTGGGTACTCAGGTGAATCTTAGTACAACATTCCATCCACAGACTGACGGGCAAGCAGAGCAGACTATTCAGACGCTTGAGGACATGTTACATGCTTGTGTTCTTGATTTCAAGGGTAGTTGGGATGATCATTTTCCACTCATAGAGTTTGCTTATAACAACAGCTTTCATGCGAGTATTTAGATGGCACCATTTGAGGCATTGTACGGTAGGAGATGTAGATCTCCCATTGGGTGGTTCGAGATTGGGGAAGCTGAGTTGATAGGACCAGACCTCGTGCATTAGGCTATAGAGAAGGTTAATATCATAAAGGAGCGGTTGAAAATTACCCAGAGTCATCAAAATCCTATTCGGATGTCCATCGCAGAGACTTAGAGTTCAACGAAGATGATTGGGTATTCTTGAAGGTTTCCCCCATTAAGGGTATTATGCGGTTTGGGAAAAAGGGGAAATTGAGTCCGAGGTATGTCGGGTCATACAAAATCATTCAGATAATTGGCCAGGTGGCATACAAGCTTGAGCTACCACCCGAAACGTCATTAGTTCACCCGATATTCCATGTGTCTATGCTGAAGAAGGTAGTTGGGGATCCGTCAACCATTGTTCCAGTTGAGACCATTGAGGTTAATAAAGAATTGTCATATGAAAAAATTCCAGTTACCATTCTTGATAGACAAGTCCTAAAGTTGAGGAATAATGAAATTGCCTCCGTAAAAGTGTTATGGCGAAACCAGCAGGTTGAAGAGGCCACGTGGGAGGCCGAGGAGGAAATAAAGAAGAAGTATCCTTACTTGTTTGAATAGCTGTGTAATCCTTTCTTTTTATGAACTTGTCGCCTATGAATTTTGTATCACTTGTTCAGTTAATGTAAAGGTGTTCCTTTTGATTATATGTTGTTTACACGAGGACACGATTGGTGTTGTTATGAGTTATGTTACATCATTGGATTCTGTACATGTGTTTAGGATGTGATTCTGGGGCTCTCTCATAGGTGGATAAGCCTAGTTACAAATGAAACTCTAGCGAAAGTTTTTGAAATTTAGGGAGTTAGTTAAATTTGGGGTTGTTGGTGTAGGGTATGAAAACTGAGTTGCACAAGATGCTAATAATGGACCCTGATACTCATTCGAGGACGAATGATCTTAAGTGGGGAAGAATGTATGGCAAACCTGAATTCAGTGACGCCAAAGTAGGCGTAGAGGTTAATAATAGTAGAAATTCTTCGGTTCAGACTATTTGGATTGAACAGGGTGCTAAGGATTTGAAGGAAAATGTTGGGCATAAGTAGGCATTTCTGCGGCCCATTCTGTGGCCGCAGAACCACTGTACGGACCGCAGACTGGTCGCAGAGTGGGGCAGTTTTTTGGGGCATTTGTTATGTCAATTTCGTAGCAATTATGCGACCGCATAATAATTTCGCGGGCCGCACTCTTTTCGCATATCCCGCTTTGGGATTGTTTGGAGGGAGGTTCTGCGGTGCACTATGCAACCGCAGAACCGTTCTACGGTGCATTATGCGACCGTATAACAGGTCTGCGGGCTGCATAGTGACCGCAGACCAGGTCAGTTTCTTTCCTATTCTGGCACCCATTTTTGCGGTCATTTCACGGACTGCATAACTACTATGCGGTCACATATGCGACCGCAGAACCTTTTTCGGAGCTTCAATTTTGGGTTTTTAAACCCGACCCTATTCCGTTAAAACACATCTCATAGATCATTTTGATCTTATTTTCTGATATATTTAGAGTGAGAGAGAGGGTCCTAGAGGGAGAAGTGATTTTCATCAAATTTCTCTTCAATTCTCACTTAGAACCTTGAAGATTATCAAGAGAGGCACCTAGGTCTTCTTCCTAGGAGGTAACATTCTATCACCCAAACTCTTAATTTCAAAATGTAACTAGAATGGGCCATTAGTAAGGTAATTCATGGGGATGGGAGTGCTTACCTTGCATGCATGTATCCTTGTAGTATGTGGAAAGATTGTGAGCTAAATATGATAGAGAATGGGTTGGGGAATGAGGGAATCTTCCACAAAAGGGCCTTAAAACATTGATGCACACCTAGTGCTTGATAATATGCTCAAATGAGCTAAAACCATGTTTATATTCCTAATTTTGGTCAAACTTGTAATATTTCTAGAATGATAATGATATTTGAATGTGGAAAAAAAAAGGGACTGGACCTATAAAATACGGCCAAGTGCTAAGAATGACTTTGTTATCATAATCACTAGTGCCAATGAATTGAAAGTATATGAAAAAAGTACGATGTGAGATGATTAACAGAAAAAGGTAATGTCTCAAATGAGACGGCCTAGCCGATCGGGCCGAGATCGGACTCCGTGTAAGAACATAGTGGTATTGTGGATGAAATTATAAAAATGGTTGATGTCTCAAATGAGATGGCCTAGCCGATCGGGCCGTGATTGGACGCCATGCCGCACGCATGGTGGTACTGTGCTGGAAATTATAACGAAATTGTGGTAATGTCTCAAATGAGATGACCAAGCCGATCGGGTCGAGATCGGATTCCGTACAAGAATACGGAGGTATTGTGAATTGTGGAATATCGGTACTAAAGATCACCCAACCTAATAATATGGAAATTTACTTGGAAATGTATATGATCCTTAACTTGTTGTTCTAATATTATTTGAAGCCCTTATTGAATTCTTGATTAATCCTCTTGTATTATTATTCATTCTATTGAGTTGGTGTTTAGCTTTACATACTAGAGCTATTCGACGGTACTAACGTCCCTTTTGTCGGGGGCGCTGCATCTTTAAATGGATTCAGGTGGTTACATAATAGATAATGTTGATCACAGATAGTGTTGCACCCTCTTCTTAGCGGACTCGGTGAGCCCCATTTCATTCTGGGGTCATGTATTGTACCTTTTGTTTATATTGTGGTCACTTTTGAGGTATAGCCGGGGCCTTATTGCCAGCACCATCTTTACTCTCTTTTGTATCTTTAGAGGCTCCGTAGACACTATGTGGGTTTTATATTGGTGTTGGGAATGTTAAACAAGTTATGTTGTATCTGATCACTTGTTCCACTCAAACGATAAGAAATGTGTATTTTGAGACTTAAAGACGCAATGACTAATAAAACGATTTAGGATTGTATGAATGAGTTTCCTACTATATAATTAATGAAATCACGTCTTTTCTTGATCATGGGTGAATTGGGTAGAAAGTATCTAACAGACTTGCTCGGCTGGGTTCACTCTATTGAGCACCAGTCGTGCCTCACGAGGTTGGGACGTGACAAACTTGGTATCAGAGCGTAAGGTTTTAAAGTGTCCTAGGGTGTCTTGGAGCTGTGTCTAGTAGAGTCCTTCTTATCGGTGTGTTGTCAACCACATCTATAAGTTGCAGGCTACTTGGACATTTAGGAACAATACTTTTCTTTAATATTCTGGATCGTGCGATGAAACTAAATGTGAAACTGTTCCTCCTCTAACTCGTGCATTCCTTTAACTTTCAGTATATGGCACCTAAGAAGAGAGCAAGAGCTGGCCAAGGAGCCAACGCCTCCTTAGGAGTGGCAGTTGACCCTTTATTTGATGATGCAGGTGAACACCTGAGGGGTGAGGATAATCCCCCGACTGCTACACTACCTGATTCCACTACACCGGACTAGGCCACACCAGTCCCTACACCTACTGAGGGTGCGACGGTTCCTCCCCCTGATATTCCGATTCCACCTCCAGCCCAGCCCCAGCTCCAGCTTTCAGCTCTGGTATTTCTGATGGGGATCTTAGGGGAGCTATTCAGATGCTGACTCAGATAGTGGCTTCTCAGTCCCAAAGGTCGAATGTTGCACCCACGTCTTCTAGCTCTTAAGGGGATTCTACTAGTTCTAGGGTGAACAGGTTTCTACAGTTGGATCCTCCGGTGTTCACGGGTGCTAATCCCGAGGAGGATCCACAAGACTTCATTGATGAGATGCATAAGACTCTCTGGGTTATGCGCGCTACTGAGACAGAGGGAGTGGAGTTGGCTACCTACCGCCTGAAAGGGGTGGCCTATTCTTGGTTTGAGCTGTGGGAGGACTCTCGGGAGGAGGGGAGCCCTCCTAGCAAGATGGAGTGAGTTTGTTGATGCATTTATAGACCATTTCTTGCCTGACGAGACTAAGGCAGCCCATGCCGCAGAGTTTGAGAATCTTAAGCAAGGGAGTAAGAGTGTGTGGGAGTATCACATGGAGTTCACGCATCTATCTAAATATGCCATTTTCATGTTGCCTACTATAGAGGCTAGAGTGCGCCGGTTTGTGCAGGGCCTTAGCCCCTTGGTTATCAATGAGGCCGCTACAGCTGCCTTGAATTCAAGTATGAACTATGAGAAAATGGTATCATTTTCTCAAGTTACAGAGGAACGAAAGTTTAAGAACAGAAAAGAGCGATAGGGTACCAGCAAGGCCCGATCCGCGGGCAACTTTGAGGAGTCATTTGGTGGGGGAAGATCATCTTTCATGGGAGGGTCATCAGGGCCAACCCAGTCTCATGCTCAGTCTTCAGCCAGTGCACCGCCAGCGGGGCACAGTCAGCAGCAGCGAAGACCTCCATGCCCCATGTGTGGGAAGATGCACTCGGGGATCTGCTACATGGACTTACCTATATGTTACGGGTACGGATTGAGGGGTCATATTCAGAGGGAGTGCCATTCACCCCGCCAGGGTGCGGGCAGGGGTACAACACAACATCCAGTTCTACAGTTGCTACATCTTCAACACCCACTCCAGCTCGAGGCCCTCCGGCTCCAGTAGGGCATAGTGCATCTAGGGGTGGTGTGTAGAGTTCAGCAAGACCCAACCATTTCTATGCTATGAGTGGTCGCCAAAGTGCAGAGGCTTCTCCAGATGTTGTCACAGGTATATTGGCTGTCCAATCTCATGATGTATATGCTCTTATTGATCCAGGTTCCACCTTGCGCTATGTTACCCCCTATGTTGCTATGGAATTTGGGATAGAACCGCAATAACTTCTTGAGCCGTTCTCTGTATCTACTCCGGTTGGCGAGTCTATTGTGGTCGCAAGGGTGTATAGGGGTTGTGTTGTCACAGTGCGTGTCCGGGACACCATGGTCGATCTCATTGAATTGGGGATGGTCGATATTGATGTAATTATGGGGATGGATTGGATTTATTCATATTTTGCTAAGCTCGACTGCCGAACTAAAACTGTGAGGTTTGAATTTCCAAATGAGCCAGTTGTTGAGTGGAAGGGGATAATGTGATGCCAAAGGGTAGGTTTATTTCTTATCTTAAGGCCAAGAAGATGATTAACAAGGGGTGTATCTATCACTTGGTCTGAGTTGCATTGTTGCAAAATAATAAATGATAGGCTCTTTTATAAAATACAAAAGTTTGAGGCAATTTTTTAAAAAATATAATGGTACAATTTGGGCCAAAACCAGCTCTTGGGATTTTTGAGAATTTGTCAAAATATGGATAAAATTTATGAATAAATATACACCACTGTTGGGGCACCTACACTCGAATCTGTTCTAGTTGTGAAAGAATTTTTAGAGGTCTTTCCTGACGAGCTCCCTGGGATTCTGCCAGATAGGGAGATTGATTTTGGGATTGATGTGATGCCAGGAATGCATCCTATATCTATTCCGCCCTACAGGATGGCACCAACAGAGTTGAAGGAGCTAAAGGAGCAATTGAAGGATTTGTTAGAGAAGGGTTTCATCCGACCGAGTGTGTCACCATGAGGCGCACCAGTTCTCTTTGTAAGGAAAAAAGATGGACCGCTGAGGATGTGTATTGACTACCGGCAGCTCAACTAAGTCACAATCAAAAATAGGTACCCCTTACCAAGGATAGATGATTTGTTTAGTCAGTTATAGGGTGCTAGGTACTTCTCCAAAATTGATTTATGATTCGAGTACCACCAGTTGAAGATCAGGGAAATGGATATTCTGAAAATAGCTTTCAGGACCCGGTATGGGCACTTTGAATTTCTGGTAATGTCTTTCGGGCTAACAAATGCCCCGACAGATTTTATGGACCTTATGAATCGGGTTTTCAAGCCTTTCCTTGTCTCCTTTGTGATAGTATTCATTGACGATATTCTTGTGTATTCACGAGATCGAGAGGACCATGTTGATCATCTCAGGGCAGTTTTGTAGACTCTTCATAAGCACCAATTGTATGTAAAGTTTTCAAAGTGCGAATTTTGGCTCGAATCTATCACATTCTTGGGTCATGTTGTCTGTAGAGAAGGAATTATGGTTGATCCTCAAAAGCTTTCAGTAGTAAAGAATTGGCCTAGACCTACAACGCCAATTGAGATTCGCAGTTTCTTAGGCATAGCAGGGTATTACAGGAAGTTTGTGGAGGGGTTCTCTACTCTTGCCTCTTCATTGACTAAATTGACTCAGAAAGCGGTTAAGTTCCAATGGTCTGATGCTTGTGAGAGGAGTTTCCAGGAGTTGAAATCGAGATTGACAACAACTCCAGTGTTGACCCTGCCAGAGGGTACAGATGAATTTGTGGTATATTGTGATGCTTCAAGAATTGGGCTTAGGTGCGTATTAATGCAACATGGCAAGGTCATATCTTATGCTTCTAGGCAACTCAATAATCATGAAAAGAACTATCCAACACATGAATTAGAACTTGTGGCGGTGGTTTTTGCATTGAAAATGTGGCGTCATTATTTGTATGGGGTCCATGTGGATGTATTACCTGACCACAAGAGTTTTCAATATATTTTCAAACAGAAGGAGCTGAATCTAAGGTAGAGAAGATGGCTTGAGTTACTCAAAGATTACGACATCGATATTCTATATCACCTGGGGAAAGCCAATGTTGTGGTAGATGCTTTTAGCCGGAAATCTATGGGTAGTTTGGCTCACTTGGAGGCATATCAAACGCCGTTGGACAAGGAAGTTCATCGATTGGCTAGTTTGGGAGTTCTTCTTGCGGACTCTAATGAAGGAGGGGTAATTGTACAAAATAAGGATGAATCATCTCTTGTTGTGGAAGTCAAAGAGAAGGAATACAACGATCCATTTTTGGTACAACTGAAGGAGGGGATTCAAAAACATAAAACTATGGCTTTTACTCTTGGCATGGATGATGGTACACTAAGGTACCAAGGGCGGCTATGTGTTCCGAAAGTAGATGGTCTCGGGGAAAGAATCATGACCGAGGCTCACGCTTCCAGGTATTCCGTGCATCCAGGCTTTACAAAGATGTATCATGACCTCAAGGAAATCTATTGGTGGAATGACATGAAAAGGAATGTGGCGGACTTTGTGGCAAGGTGTCTGAATTGTCAGTAAGTGAAGGCTGAACATCAACGGCCTGGTGGGTTAGCACAGATCATAGAAATTCCAATGTGGAAGTGGGAAATGATTAATATAGATTTTGTAGTAGGATTACCGTGCACTCCGCGCAAGTTTGACTCAATTTGAGTGGTTGTGGATCGACTTACAAAATCAACACACTTTTTGCCGGTTAAGGATACCGACACAGTGGAATAGTATGCTCAGTTGTATATCAAGGAAATAGTCATGCAGCATGGTACTCTAGTTTCTATCATCTCCGATCGGGGGCTCAGTTCACGGAAAACTTTTGGAAGAAATTTAAGCAAGGTTTGGGTACTCAGGTATATCTTAGTACAACCTTCCATCCACAGACTGACGGGCAAGCAGAGCGGACTATTCAGACATTTGAGGACATGTTGTGTGCATGTGTTCTTGATTTCAAGGGTAGCTGGGATGATCATTTGCCACTCATAGAGTTTGCTTATAACAATAGCTTTAATGCAAGTATTTAGATGGCACCATTTGAGGCATTGTATGGTAGGAGATGTAGATCTCCCATTGGGTGGTTCGAGATTGGGGAAGCTGAGTTGATAGCGCCAGACCTAGTGCATCAGGCTATGGAGAAGGTTAAGATCATAAAGGAGCAGTTGAAAACTGCCCAGAGTCATCAAAAATCCTATTCGGATGTTCGTCGCAGAGACTTAGAGTTCAACAAAGATGATGGGGTATTCATGAAGGTTTCCCCCATGAAGGGTATTATGCAGTTTGGGAAAAAGGGGAAATTGAGTGCGAGGTATGTCGGTCCGTACAAAATCATTCAGAGAATTGGCCAGGTGGTGTACAAGCTTGAGCTACCACCTGAAATGACATTAGTCCACCCGGTATTCCATGTGTCTATGTTGAAGAAGGTAGTTGGGATCCGTCAGCCATTGTGCCGGTTGAGACCATTGAGGTTAATGCAGAATTGTCATATGAAGAAATTCCAGTTGCCATTCTTTATAAACAAGTCCGAAAGTTGAGGAATAAAGAAATTGCCTCCGTGAAAGTGTTATGGAGAAACCAGCAGGTTCAAGTGTCCACGTGGGAGGCCGAGAAGGAAATGAAGAAGAAGTATCCTTACTTGTTTGAATAGTTGTGTATTCCTTTCTTTTTATGAACTTGTCCCCTATGAATTTTGTATCACTTGTTTAGTTAATGTAAAGGTGTTACTTTTGATTATATGTTGTTTACACGAGGCCACGATTGGTGTTGTTATGAGTTATGTTACATCATTAGATTCTGTACATGTTTTTAGGATGTGATTCTATACATGGATAGGCCTAGTTACAAAGGAAACTCTGGCGAAAGTTGTGAAAATTTAGGGAGTTAGTTATATTTGGGGTTGCTGATGTAGGGTATGAAAACTGAGTTGCATAAGGTGCTAATAATGGACCCTGATCCTCATTCGAGGACGAATGATCTTAAGTAAGGGGGGGGGGATGTAAGGCCCTGTAAATGTTTTCCTAAAAACCCGGATTCCGTGATGCCAAAGTAGGTGTAGAGGTTAATAATAGTAGAAGTTCTTCGGTTCGAACTTTTTGGATTGAACAGTGCGCTAGGGAGTTGAAGGAAAATGTTAGGCAGAAGTAGTCCTTTCTGTGGCCCATTCTATGGCCGCAGAACCACTCTACAGACCGCAGACTGGTCGTAGAGTGGGGCATTTTCTGGGGCATTTTGAATGTCAATTTCGCGGCCATTATGCGACCGCATAACAATTCTGTGGGCTGCACTCTTGTCGCATATCCTGCTTTGGGATTTTTTAGAGGGAGGTTCTGCGGTGCACTATGCAACCGCAAAACCGTTTTGCGGTGCATTATGTGACCGCAAAATAGGTCTGCGGGTCGTATAGTGACCGCAGACAAGGTTAGTTTCTTTCTAGTTCTGGCACCCATTTTCGCAGTCATTTCGCGGACCGCATAACCACCATGCGATCGCATATGCGACCGCAGACCTATTCCGTTAAAACACATCCCATAGACCATTTTGATCTTATTTTCTGATATTTTTAGAGTGAGAGAAAGGGTCCTAGAGGGAGAAGTGATCTTCATAAAATTGCTCTTCAATTCTCACTTAAAACCTTGAAGATTATCAAGAGAGGCACCTAGGTCTTCTTCCTAGGAGGTAACATTCTATCACCCAAACTCTTAATTTCAAAATATAACTAGAATGGGCCATTAGTAAGGTAATTCATGGGGATGGGAGAGCTTACCTTGCATGCATGTATCCTTGTAGTATGTGGGAAGATTGTGAGCTAAAAAGGATAGAGAATGGGTTGGGGAATGAGGGAATCTTCCACAAATAGGGCCTTAAAACATTGATGCACATCTAGTATTTGATAATATGCTCAAATGAGCTAAAACCATGTTCGTCTTCCTAATTTTGGTCCAACTTGTTATATTTCTAAAATAGATTGAAGTTGCTAAGAATTCCGGGTCATTTTAGAGTTTGAGAAGCTCAATTGAGGTATGTTGGATAAACCCCCTTCTTCTTAGAATCAAATCCCATAGTGTTCATGTAATTGGAGTAAGTCCTTGATCATTATTGAATTGACTATTCCTAATGTGGTTGTGTTGAAGGATGTTTGTTCAATGTTTATTCTAAATGCTTCATCATGTCATCTTTCCATTTGAGAATATGTTCAAAATGTGGAATATGTGTTAGTAAAGTTAAGACTTCATGTCTAGATTAAAAAAAAAGGTTGTTATGCACAATTGCATGAAAAGCCTCTATGTGCCTAAGATTCCCAAATTACTCATATGTGAATCTAATGTCTTGAATGTGAAGCCTTATTGTTGTGGATAATGATAATGATATTTGAATGTGGAAAAAAAGGGGACTGGAACTATGAAATACGGCCAAGTGCCAAGAATGACTTTGTAATCGTAATCAATAGTGCCAATGAATTGAAAGTATATAAAAGAAGTACGATATGAGATGATTAACTGAAAAAGGTAATGTCTCAAATGAGACGGTCTAGCCGATCAGGCCGAGATCGGACTCCGTGTAAGAACACGGTGGTATTGTGTATGAAATTGTGAAAATGGTTGATGTCTCAAATGAGATAGCCTAGCCGATTGGGCCATGATCGGACGCCATGCCGCACACATGGTGATACTGTGCTGGAAATTATAACAAAATTGTGGTAATGTCTCAAATGAGACGACCTAGCCGATCGGTTCGAGATCGGACTCCGTGTAAGAATACTGAGGTATTGTGAATTGTGGAATATCGATACTAAAGATCACCCAACCTAATAATATTGAAATTTACTTGGAAACGTATATGATCCTTAACTTGTTGTTATAATATTATTTGAATCCCTTATTGAATTCTTAACTGTTCCTCTTGTATTACTATTCATTCTATTGAGTTGGTGTTTAGCTTTACATACTAGTGCTTTTTGAAGGTACTAACGTCCCTTTTTCCGGGGGCGCTGCATCTTTAAATGGATTCAGGTGGTTACATAGCAGATAGTGTTGATCACAGATAGTGTTGCACCCTCTTCTCAGCAGACTCGGTGAGCCCCATTTCATTCCGGGGTCATGTATTATACCTTTTGTTTATATTGTGATCACTTTTGAGGTATAGCCAGGGTCTTGTTGTCAGCACCATCTTTACTCTCTTTTGTATCTTTAGAGGCTCCGTAGACACTATGTGGGTTGTATATGGGTGGTGGGAATGTTAAACAAGTTATGTTATATCTGATCACTTGTTCCACGCGAACTATAAGAAATGTGTATTTTGAGGCTTAAAGGCGCAATGACTAATGAAACAATTTTGGATTGTATGAATGAGCTTCCTAATGTATAATTAATGAAATCACATCTTTTCTTGATCATGGGTGAATTGGGTAGAAAGTATCTAACATGCTTGCTAGGCCGGGTTCACTCGGTTGTGCGTCGGTCATGCTTCTCGAGGTTGGGGCGTGACAAAGAAGTTGAACACTTGTGAGATTATTATCATTCTCACAACTTAACCTTTGCCAATAGTTGGTCCTATATGAATGGACTGGAAATACGATGAATTTGTCTTTCAATTTAATATGCTCATCATAAGGCTGCTTAACTTTCAACCTCACACAAGTGAAATCATGTAGCTAGGACATCTTAATGTTGGGATGAAATCATGTATTGGTTAGAGAGAATGGATACTTTGCTGTGAGCTAGACATGTTTTTGCCATAACAACTCTCAAGCTACAATACTAGGTCACTTCATAGGCAACTACAATGCTAGGAACAATGTGAGTTACTCACTGAGGCATGAACTAGGTGGACATGAAAGTCATACTAAGATGGGCGAATAAAAAGATCTTCTTATGATAAATTCACGAAAACCTCAAATTCCCGAGAAACGCTATACATACAAGTGACCATTTCAATTGACACGTACACATATAATAGGTGCTGAGATATGCCCTCATGTTACTAGATGGTGAAAAGTATTCATGATACGATTCATAAAGCAGTAAAGTGACTGTTCCAACCATAGGAGCCACATACACAGAAAAGAAAGAATTCTTCGAGAATGATCTCAACACTAGGTTGTCTTACATTGGATTTGATACCAGATAGGTAAACATTATGGTTGTGCATGCATAAGCATAAGTGAGCAGATGTTATCCAATTGAATCAAAACATTCTGTAAGAAATTCATCAGGTATAGTCCCTTGTTGAGAATTTAGGGAAGCAAGTGGGAAGTATTAATCCTAGAGTTATAACTCAATTTCAAGGACATAATTATAGATCTCAATTCCAAAGGAGGTTGTAAATATGAGCATTTGTGATAGAGTGGCTTCACGAATAATGCGTCTCGTTCATAAAGTATGCAATGTTTTGTGATTCAACGTTTTGGTTAAGACTATATTTATGCAGGCCTCTTCAATATGGATGTACATATACAACAAGGAAAATAATGTGGTGTACATAATGATGTACTAAGGAGTGACTTACTTGATGACTTTAGATTGACAGGGCAGTACCTTAATTGATGCCCCTCTACTCCACATCCAAAACATACATTAGTACCATAGTGACATACCCCCGAATGACATCTCATACACTTCACACAACGAGGATGGGGTCCGCTGAACTGACTCGCCCCACTTACCTGACATTTATCCTTTTTGCATACATCATAAGCATTCCGCTTAGTCTTCCACCAAGCCTTCATGGAGGGAGTAACAATCTCTGCAACAACTCGTTGTATGGACTTTTGGAATTTCCCAAATCAACCACCCCTAACACGTTTCTGAGCATACTCACAACATGACGCAAAATATTTTCGTCCGCATATCGGGCAGGCCTGGATGGGTGTATCCAACCTAAGGGCATTTATTCTTCTTGTGCCCCCTCTTTACACAACCATAACATGTTTCAAGAATCATCTAACATAAACCCGAATCATCTAACAACCTTTCTTTTTCTTACGTTCTCTCACCACATGATCTAGTGGCGTGGTGACATTAATAGGAATAGGGACATTTTCCCTAGCAACTGGTTCTTTCATTTCCTTCTAGCTGCCTCGAACCTATAGGTTACTCATATGAAAAATGCGACATGACGAGGAAATTAGCTTCCTATCTTGAGTTCTATCGCACAATCAAGAGTATCAATGAAGTGTGAATTTCCTAAATGACCAAGTAGTCTCCCCATTATAGATGTGGTCGAAAACACATCGATAAGAAGGACTTTACTAGATACGGCTCCGAGACATCCTAGGACACTTTAAAACCTTAGACTCTGATACCAAGTTTGTCACGCCCCAAACTCGGGGAGCGCGACCGGCGCGCAAACGAGAGAACCCAGCCGAGCAAGCCTGTTAGATTTCCTTCTACCCAAACTCATCTATTAATAAAGAGGATATGTACTCCATTAATAAAACACTGAAAAGATTTTATTAACAACTTCCTTTTTCATTCTCATTAGTAGCTTCATTCATAATTTCCAAAATATTACGAGTTTATAGAATTAATGAAAAATATGGTTTCCAAATACCAACATTTCTAGTTCAATTCCCAACCTCAACCACAAACCACAACCTGTCTACGGAGCCTCTAAGTACAATAGAAGAGTAATATGGAAATGTCGGCAACAAGACCCCGGCTATACCTCAAAACACAGTACATGAGAAAAAAAAGATACATGACCCTGAAATGAAGTGGGGCTCACCAAATCAGCTGAAAAGAGTGTACTGCTATCACTGATCAATGCCTCCTGCTGTAGAACCACCTGCATCTATTAAAGATGCAGTGTCCCCAGCAAAAGGGACGTTAGTACTATCGAATAGCACTAGTATGTATAGCTACAAGTCCTCTTTCAAAATAGAATGCCCATATAAGAAAAGGCAACACATAGAAACAGAAAGTCACAATCAACAATATCCAAATGTCCAGTTAAAACATAATAATTTTCAAAATACGGACTTCATATATAATTTTGGTTGGGAGATCATTATCACCGATATACAACCTTCTTTATTAGCACAGAGTCCGATCATGCCCGATCGGCTAGTCCATCTCCCCACGAAAAATGTGGTTTGACATGTGATGCGAAAGAAAGTTGTTACCAAGAGTAATACCACCATGTGCGCAATATGGCGTCCGATCTCCACCCGATCAGCTACACCGCCTCCCCACATATGTCGTGTGGGTTGACTTTTTCAATCCACAATTGTTACCAGTTTCATCCCAATTAAGGAGAATAATATCACAATTTCTCCAATATTTCAATCTTATCCCAAATAAGGGGAATAATTACAATCCATCCCTACACCGGTACGTATAGTTTCAGGTGTGGGCCTTATGACCCACCCTTCCTTGGTTTTGCTAATGATGCTCCCAAAAATATTTTTGATTTGATTTGCACACAGAGATAACATAAATACAATTGTACTCACCTTAACATCTTTCACATTGTATAAATTCTCATTATTATTTTCAGTCATTCACAACGACAATATTTCCTTGGCTCATTTGGCCAATCACAAGATTCTTTATTCCTGGCACGATGGCCGTATTTGATATTTCACAATTTCACCTCTTTCAATTTCAAAGATCACCATCAAATACCAACATATAGAATATTTCAGAAATTATTTACTTCAAATCCATTTGTAATGGGAACTTTAAACACAAATGGTTTCTTCCCATAGAATGGGGCATACCAACCAATAATAGAAACACTCATAAAAATAAAAAACAATCAATACACCATTTATTCTTGCAATACTCTTCCCCAGAAATGACAATGTACCATTTCAACACACGAGTATGTAAGAACTCGAATCACACTGGATATATTTATAAAGCAAAGCATTAGTTAAAGCTGTCACTTATGGGAATGAATTGAGTACAAAAGCTCGTAGGCAATTTTATTTTCGAAGTCATTTTAAACAATTGAGTCGAGGCTCATTTCATAGTCTCTATCGCATCCTCTCAAATCATTTGCACTACTAGCCACAATCATAACTTAAATTCTTGGCACGTTGGCCACACTCTATAACCCCAATTCACTTATTTCACTTCCAACCATCTTTATAGATTATCAACAATAAGACATTTTCAATCAAGACTTTAGGTAAACATATGAGCAATTAAGAATCTTAAGATCATTGAGATTTTCTCACACAATTTCGCATCATAACCTTCATTTGGAACATGACTTAAAGTCATAGAATTTTAATACACATGTCATTCTTGAACACATTCCCAAAGGATAACATAATGTGATAGGAACATTCGGAACAAGTTTTGATTACACAATTCTCATCACTCTACTTATTCGGAACGATCGTATTTATTGGGTACAACTCGGAACATAGAATAAGGAACTTGAGACAACCATACTTGGAACTTATGGGAACATCATGGAATTCAATTCTAAGAGAGAAAGTTTAGTCAACATACCCCGCTTTGAGCTTTCCCTAAATTACTACAACGTTCCAAAAATTCTAGCAATCCCAATCTATTTTGAGACATAAAAATATTGAACCATAATTAGGAAGATATTCATGATCTCAGCTCATTTGAGCATTTTATCAAACACTAGGTGTGCAAATTTAACTACAAGGTTCTTCTACAAGATTTCCTTCACTCTACAACCCAATCTTTACTTATTGGAGCTCAACAATCTTTCCACAAACCTTATTAATACAAGCATGTATAAATAATACCCTTCCATCTAAGAATCATACTCCCAATCACCCATCTTTTACCCCAAACTCGAAATTGAAGACTAGGGGTTTGAATCTTACCTCTTAGATAAAGATTTTGTGAGATTTCCTTATTGGATTTCAAAGCTTGGGCAAGATCTTGATGAACAAAACACTTCATCTACTTCCTCTCTCTATAACACTCTCACTTTTCTCTAAAAAACCTCAGATAATTGCCCCAAAATAAGCTCCAAAGGCTATTTATCAAAATGGGGTCGGGTTATTAAAATAGAAAACTTAACCCTCCGAAAGCAGGTTTGCGGTCACATAATGGACCTCAAAATGGGTATGCGGGCCGCAAAATACACAGCAAAATCGATGCCCAGAAATGGGCTTCACTGGACAGGTCTGCGACTATTTTGCGGTCGCATAGCTACTTCTGCGATCGCATAATGGTTCTGCAATCGCAGAATTAGTCGCAGAATCGCATTTTTCCAGACTTTGGTAATTTGGTCATAACCTCTTGTAGGAATGTCCAAATGATGAACTGTTTGAAGTGTTAGAAACTAGACTCGAAGATCTTTCATTTGATAGTTAGATAATCACATAACTCCATATATATATATATATATATATGTAGATATTCTCGTTCAAAGTTGGGTTTTGTTCGTACCCATTTGAAACTTTAGTCTATCATGAAATTTCCATCTTGACTTGGACTTAGGATTCTTCTTAGACCATAAACCATTCTTAATGCACCTCATACATATAATATCATGATCGTAATAGTCCTTGTCTATACACAAAATAATACAATTAGCGCACATCAACTTTCTTAATAGCGCTTAATTACTTCGAAATTTTCCGGGGTGTTACAGTATGACTAAACACCCTCACTAAGAATCGAGTAACAACACAAGGAGAAAAAACATAGTATCAATGAGAACCTCAAATAATATATGAGCGTCAGGTTAAAAGAAGGATAAATTTTCAAGCAAATATCCATGTTTTAGGTTGGGAGATCTTTAATACGGATTACACCACCGTATTTTTAGCAAGGAGTTCGATCACGGCCCAATCAGCTAAGCCGTCTCACCCAAAGACATCAAATCACAACACCACCATATGCGCGCGATGGCGTCCGATTTCAGCCTGATCAGCTAAGCCATCTCACCACATTGCCGTGTGGGTCGACATCACTTTTCGCTAGCAATCAATTTTATCCCATTTAAGGGGAATAATCTCAACACATCAATCTCATCCCATTTAAGGATAATAATCTCATCACATCAATATGGGGATTTTACCCCTCAACCACTCCTACATCGGCACGTGTAGTTTCGGGGTTAGGTTATTTTAACCTACCCTTCCTCGGTGACTAAACGATACTCCCAAAATATTTAATATAAAAAGGAGTTACAGCTCATTTCAAATTCTTTCACACGTATTTTCATTTCCTTGGTACTAGTGGCCACAAGTGTAATTTCATTCTTGGCACGTCGGTCGTATTTCATATTTCACACTCCTTTCACTTTCAGGCAGCATCATGGATTATCAACAATAAGGGCATTTGTAATCAAGACTTTAAGTATATTTATGAGCAATAAGAGTCTTAAGCACATTGAGTATTTATTCCACAATTAGGCATAATAACTTGCAATTGAAACATGATTTTAAATCATAACACCTTGATACATTGTTCATACTCGGTTACATTCTCGGAGGGAATCATGATATGATAGGAACATTTGGGACACATTTTGAGTACATACATCTTTCAACACAACACTTATTTAGAATAATCAAATTTATTAGGAAGGACTTAAAACATGAGGAATGAGAACTTGATCCAGTCATAATTGCAATTTACGAGGACATCATGGAATTCGATTCTACAAGAGGAGTTTAGCCAACATACCTCGCTTGAGCTTTCCTTAATTTACTACAATGTCCAAATACTCCTAGCAATTTTAATCTATAGGAATATGATACAATCGAATCGAAATTAGAAGGACTCTCATGATATAAGTGTCACGCCCCAAACTAAGGAGCGCGACCGGCGCTCAACCGAGTAAACCCAGTCGACCAAGCCTAATTTACATTAACCTTTCATCATAACTCATGCATGATTTATCAAAACATAATTAGATCATGACTTTTATATTGAATACATTTGGCTCAATGGCCCATAAATTATTTTCTTTTCTTTTTCACTCGTGATGGGTACATAGCTTCATAAATATCTGTGAACATAAATACATGACGAAACTCAAAACTTAAGTAAATGACCCACAGTGTACATGGAGCTTCTATGACAATAGATACCTAAGTACATAATACCAACTAGACTAGAGTACCCACTGAAATTGTAGCAGGCTCACCATAATCCGATGCACAGAAGATCCCTACGAAAGATCCATATCATCCTGTAGAAGTATACCTGCATCCATTAAAAGATGCAGCGCCCCCGGCAAAAGGGACGTTAGTACTGTCGAATAGTACTAGTATGTATAACTAAACACCCTCTCAATAGAACAATTAATATTACAAGGAGGAATAATCACAAAATCAATAAAAGTCTAGAACAATACCAAAACATCAAGTGTCACGTAAATTCCCATAATTTCAGATTAGTGAGTCTTAGCACCAATATACCATTGTTCACAATACCATTATTCACAATACTAATACCACCGTCCTCTTAGCACGGAGTCCGATCACGACCCGATCGGCTAGGTTGTCTTATTCGAGACATCAAACCCTTTGTTTTTATATTAATCATAGCATTTCATATTTCTTTCATTAAAGTACATCAAAAGACTACAAAACATCGCGTAGGTTGAAATATCAAGCCTTATTATACTTTCATCATTCTAAACTTCTTTTAGGGTCAACTGATCCATGTGATCTATACGCGGAACACATAATATAAAGTAATTGAAACAACATGTTCAAACAAGACCAATGAAAATGGCTCATAATGTCTGCGTTGACAATGCATCTTACTTGACCGTCCATATCCCTCTCTTATCTTACCACTATGCATTTCATAGACCGTCCCTAGTGTTCACATATCATATTATACACCTATGCATTTCATAGACCGTTCATAGGAATTCATACACAATACACATATACGTTTCATAGACAGTTCATAGGATTCACATATACCATACGATACACATGTGTGTTTCATAGACCGTTCACAGTATTTACTTACACAATACGCATGTGCGTTTCATAGTCCGTTCACAGTGTTTACTTACATAATACACATGTGCATTTCATAGACCATTCACAGTGTTCACATATCATATTATACACCTATGTGTTTCATAGACCGTCCACATGATTTGATAACACAATATACCTATGCGTTTCATAGACCGTCCATAGGATTTCATAACACGATATACCTATGCGTTTCATAGACCGTCCATAGGGTTTGATAACACAATATACCTATGCGTTTCATAGACCATCTATAGGATTTCATAACATAATATACATATGCGTTTCATAGACCATCCATAGGGTTCATAACACATCATTATGCATATAACCATGTACAAACTCAAAGTGACATGATTAACATTACATTAAGGTCGTAAGTTCCCGGATCATTAGAACACTTCATGTTCATGCCCATCATGGAGAAACATAGCACATTACATTAGCACATGCATGGTGAATCAATAAGTCAATTTCAATGGCACATAAGCCTAATTTCCTTTCTTAAGGTTCATCATAATTTAGCATAGGACATCTCCCTTCCATCTCGTTATTCACTCACTTGACATCTTAAGGTCATTAGCTAAGTTCATAATTCTTGAGGACTTAACATTAAAGTCATTTGCATACATTATTTCAGAAGCATACAACTCTAGTTGAAACCATTGGGACATACAACACCTTATAATTCTCATTTAGGCGAACAACCACATTTCATTTTCATACTATCACTTCATTAGTACTTTCAATTACATACAACTTCATTATTTCATTGGTTCCCTTTTTGCTATACATATTATTCTTCATTTATGGCACGGTGGCCGTATCTTATATTCCATACTTTTATTTCATTACTTTCAATACTCATCATTATATTTCACACATCATTTCATTTCTATTGGCTCTATTGGCCACAATCATAACTTTCACTATTGGTACGGTGTCTACACTTTATATTTCCAACTCACTACTTTCACTTTCAAGCATCTTTATAAATTATCGACAACAAAGAATAACTCGGGACTTACAAGAGCATCATGGAATTCAATTCTATGAAAGAAGTTTAGCCAACATACCGACGCTTTGAGATTTCCTTAAATTATTACAACGTTCCGAAAATTCTAGCAATCCCAATCTATTTTGAGACATAACAAAATTGAACCATAATTGGGAAGATATTCATGGTCTCAGCTCGTTTGAGCATTTTATCAAACACTAGGTGTGCAAATTTAACTACAAGGTTCTTCTACAAGATTTCCTTCACTCCATAACTCAATATTTACTTATTTGAGCTCAACAATCTTCCCACAAACCTTATTGGTACAAGCATATTTACATAATACTCTTACACCCAAAAATCATACTCCCAATCACCAATCTTTTACCCCAAACTCGAAATTGAAGATTAAGGGTTTGAATCTTAACTCTTAGATGAAGATCTTATGATTAGCTTCCTTGATTCTTGAAGATTGGTGCAAGATTGGATAATTATAATGTTAGATTCCTTCCTTCTCTCTCTAAAATGCTCTTACCTCTCTCTAAAACCCTCAGAAAAACACCCCAAAATAAGCCCCAAAGTCTATATATCAAAATGGGGTCGGGTTATGAAAAGAGGAAAATTAACCCTCCGAACTCAGGTATGCGGTCGCACAATGGACCGCACAATTGGTGTGCGGGTCGCACAATTCGGTGCCCAGAACTGGGCAGTTCTGGACCAGTTTGTAGTCACATAACCATGTTGCGATCGCATAATGTGGTCGCATAATTTTTCGCAGAATCGAATTCTGTCAACCTTTCGTAATTTGGTCATAACGTCTTGTAGGAATATCCAAATGATGAACGGTTTGAAGCGTTGGAAACTAGACTCATAGCGCTTTAATTTAATAGGTAATAAACCATATAATTCTTCATATCCAGAGAGGTATGCTCGTTTGAAATTAGGTCTTGTGCGAACTCACTTGAAACTTTATTCTATCATGAAATATTCAACTTGCCTTAGCCTTGGGACTCTTCTTAGACCATAAACCATTATTAATACAATTAATACATATATTATCATGATCAATTCATTCATATAATAGTCCTTGTCTACACAAAAAATAATATAATTAGCGCACATCAACTTTTTTACTAGCGCTCAAGTACTTCAAAATTTTCTGGGGTGTTACAATAAGTCTCTTGGGAATTTCGTCAAACACCTATCATGCAAAATCAAACACAAGGCTTCTACAACGGTAATCACTTCCTCCCTCAACCAATTTCAACAAGAATCTACCAGGAATAGTTCAACAACCCCACATACTCCCCCCTATTGGCACATGCATGGCCTATCTCCAACTTAAGAACTTACTTTAACTCATAACAATTGCACGAAGGTTTTAGAACAAGGTCTTACCCGGATAGTTGATAGCCTAGTGAGTGACTCCCTTGAATCTTCAAGATTGGGGCAAGAATTGACGAGCAAAGGGGTTGGGGCATCCTTCTCTCTCTCTCTCTCTCTCTCTCTCTCTCTCTCTCTCTCTCTCTCTCTCTCTCTCTCTAAGATACTCCCCTCTATCTCAAATACATGTTTAAATCATCCTAAATGACCCCCAAAGTTGTTTTATAAAATGGGGTCGAGTAAAATGTTTCCAAACTTAAACCTACGAAATCGAGTTTGTGATCGCAGACCGGACCGCAAAATAAATATGCAGTCCGCAAAGGGGACCGCAAAAATGGTCCCAAAATTGAGTAGGCTTGGTCACGTCTGTGGCCGTTATTCGGCCCACATAACGGTTATGCAGTCGTATAACACGCCGCAAAATCTCACTCCAAAAATCTTAATGTTGAATTTGCGACGAATTGTGAGGCCCGCAAAATAATTATTGTCAAGCCCCAAACTCGGGGAGCGTGACCGACGCTCAACCGAGAAACCCCGGCCGAGCAAGCCTGTTAGATTTTCTTCTATCCAAACTCATCCATGAATAAAGAGGAGATGTACTCCATTAATTAAACACTAAAAAGATTTTATTAACAACTTTCTTTTCATTCTCATTAGCAGCTTCATTCATAATTTTCAAAATATTACGAGTTTATAGAATTAATGAAAAAATATGATTTCCAAATACCCACATTTCTAGTTCAATTCCCAACAACAAACACAACCCACAACCTGTCTATAGAGCCTCTAAGTACAATAGAAGAGTAATATGAAAATGCCGGCAACAAGGTCCCGGCCATATATCAAAACACAGTACATAAGGAACAAAAGATACATGACCTCGAAATGAAGTGGGGCTCACAAAATCAGATGAAAAGAGTGTAATGTTATCACTAGTCAATGCCGCCTGCTGTAGAACCACCTGCATCCATTAAAAATCCAGTGCCCCCGGCAAAAGGGACGTTAATACTATCGAATAGCACTAGTATGTATAGCTAAAAGTGCTCTTTCAAAATAGAATGCCCATATAAGAAAAGGCAACGCATAGAAACAACGTCACAATCAACCATATCCAAATGTACAGTTAAAATATAATAATTTTCAAAATACGAACTTTATATACAATTTTGGTTGGGAGATCATTAGCACCAATATACCACCGTCTTTGTTAGCACAGAGTCCGATCATGCCCGATCGGCTAGGCCATCTCCCCACGAAAACTGTGATTTGACATGTGATGCGAAAGAAAGTTGTTACCAAGAGTAGTACCACCATATGCGCAACATGGCGTTCGATCTCCACCCGATCAGCTAGGCCGCCTCCCCACATATGTCGTGTGGGTTGACTTTTCCAATCCACAATTATTACCAGTTTCATCCCAATTAAAGGGAATAATATCACAATTTCTTCAATATTTTAATTTCATCTCAAATAAGGGGAATAATCACAATCCACCCCTACACCGGCGCATGTAGTTTCAGGTGTGGGCCTTATCACCCACCCTTCCTCGGTTTTGCTAATGATGCTCCCAAAAATATTTTTGATTTGATTTGCACACAGAGATAACATAAATACAATTGTACTAACTTCAACATCATTCACATTTTATAAATTCTCATTAGTATTTTCAGTCATTCACAACGACAATATTTCCTTAGCTCATTTGGCCATTCACAAGATTCTTTATTCCTTGCACGATGGCCGTATTTGATATTCCACACTTTCACCTCTTTCAATTTCAAAGATCACCATCAAATACCAACATATAGAATATTTCAGAAATCATATACTTCAAATCCATTTGTAATGGGAGCTTTAAACATAAATGGTTTCTTCCCAAAGAATGGGGCATACCAACCAGCAATAGAAACACTCATAAAAATCAAAAACAATTAATACACCATTTATTCTTGCATTACTCTTCCCCAGAAATGACAATGTACAATTTCAACACACGAGTATGTAAGAACTCGAATCACATTGGATATATTTATACAGCAAAGCATTAGTTAAAGCAGCCACTTATGAGCATGAATTAAGTACATGCTCATTTGGCCTCTTTCAATTGAGTACTAACTTCAACATCATTCACATTGTATAAATTCTCATTAGTATTTCCAGTCATTCACAACGATAATATTTCCTTAGCTCATTTGGCCATTCACAAGATTCTTTATTCCTGGCACGATGTCCGTATTTGATATTTCACACTTTCACCTCTTTCAATTTCAAAGATCACCATCAAATACCAACATATAGAATATTTCAGAAATCATATACTTCAAATCCATTTGTAATGGGAACTTTAAACACAAATGGTTTCTTCCCAAAGAACGAGGCATACCAACCAGCAATAGAAACACTCATAAAAATCAAAAACAATTAATACACCATTTATTCTTGCATTACTCTTCCCCAGAAATGACAATGTACAATTTCAACACACGAGCATGAATTGAGTACAAAAGCTCTTAGGTAATTATTTTTCGAAGTCATTTTAAACAATTGAGTCGAGGCTCATTTCATATTCTTTATCGCATCCTCTCAAATAATTTGCACTACTAGCCACAATCATAACTTAAATTCTTGGCATATTGGCCACACTCTATAACCCCAATTCACTTATTTCACTTCCAACCATCTTTATATATTATCAACAATAAGACATTTCCAATCAAGACTTTAGGTACACATATGAGCAATTAAGAGTCTTAAGATCATTGAGATTTGCTCACACAATTTGGCATCATAACCTTCATTTGGAACACGACTTAAAGACATAGCATTTTAATACATATGTCATTCTTGAACACATTCCCAAAGGATAACATAATATGATAGGAACATTCGGATCAAGTTTTGATTACAAATCAAAATTCTCATCACTCTACTTATTCGGGACAATCGTATTTATTGGGCACAACTCGGAACATAGAATAAAGAACTTGAGACAACCATACTTGGAACTTACAAAAACATCATGGAATTCAATTCTAAGAGAGAAAGTTTAGCCAACATACCTCGCTTTGAGCTTTCCTTAAATTACTACAACGTTCTAGAAATTCTAGCAATCCTAATTAATTTTGAGACATAACAAAATTGAACCATAATTAGGAAGATATTCATGGTCTCAGCTCATTTGGGCATTTTATCAATACTCGGTGTGCAAATTTAACTACAAGGTTCTACAAGATTTCCTTCACTCCACAATCCAATCTTTTNATTCATGGTCTCAGCTCATTTGGGCATTTTATCAATACTCGGTGTGCAAATTTAACTACAAGGTTCTTCTACAAGATTTCCTTCACTCCACAATCCAATCTTTTCTTATTTGAGCTCAACAATATTTCCACAAACCTTATTAGTACAAGCATGTATAAATAATACTCTTACACCCAAGAATCATACTCACAATCACCCATCTTTTACCCCAAACTCGAAATTGAAGACTAGGGGTTTGAATCTTATCTCTTAGATGAAGATCTTATGAGATTTTCTTGTTGGATTTCAAAGCTTGGGCAAGATCTTGATGAACAAAACACTTCATCTACTTTCTCTCTCTAGAACACTCTTACTTCTCTGTAAAAAACCTCAGATAATTTCCCCAAAATAAGCCCCAAAGGCTATTTATCAAAATGGGGTCGGGTTATAAAAATAAAAAAATTAACCCTCCGAAAGCAGGTCTACGGTCGCATAATGGACCGCAGAATGGGTATGCGGGTCGCAAAATGTACCGCAAAATCGATGCCCAGAAATGGGCCTCCCTGGACAGGTATGCGGCCATTTTGCGGCCGCATAACCACTTCTGCGATCGCATAATGGTTCCGCAATCGCAGAATTGGTCGCAGAATTGCATTTTTCCAGCCTTTGGTAATTTGGTCATAACTTCTTGTAAGAAT
>AWOL01S0035841.1:0-10628 GCA_000715115.1 Nicotiana otophora | reverse complement strand
ATTATAAATCATACTTGGCACATTGGCCGTATTTAGTATTTCATGCTCACTTTTTCAATTTCAGCATCATCATCATCATCAACATTAAATACAATTCAATTCAAGGTTTGTAGTACACATGTCAGCAATTAAGAGTCTTTGGCACATAGAGATATTTTACAAACNCATTGGCACAACTCTCCACAATTATAAATCATACTTGGCACATTGGCCGTATTTAGTATTTCATGCTCACTTTTTCAATTTCAGCATCATCATCATCATCAACATTAAATACAATTCAATTCAAGGTTTGTAGTACACATGTCAGCAATTAAGAGTCTTTGGCACATAGAGATATTTTACAAACTTTGGCATAATAGCCTTCGTTTGAAATTGACTTGAAGTCGAAACATTATTAATGCATAGCCCATATTTTGAGCACACCCTCAATTGATAATATAACATGAATAAAGCATTCGGGATACTTATTGAACATATATCATTCAACACAAACTTACTCGAAATAGCCAATTTATAATGAACCACTCGGGTCTTACATAAATTACATGAATATCGTGGGATTCAATTCTAAGAAAAACGTTTAGCCAACATATCTCACTTGAGCTTCCTTAACTCTAAAATGTTCCAGAAATCATAGAAACTTCCATCTATTTTAGAAATTTAACAAGTTGAATCAAAATTAGGAAGATGATCATGCTTCTAGCTCGTGTGAGCATTTTATCAAATACTAGGTGTGCATTAATGTTTCAAGATACTTTTATGGAGGATTCCACCATCCCACAACCCATGCTTTATCATTTTTAGCTCAACAATCATCCTACACCCCTTGGTAACACATACATGCAAAATAACCAACTTCCATACCCAAGAATTGGCTTGCTAATTACCCATCTTTAGGTAAATTTCGAAATAAGGGGTTAGGGTGTAGAATCTTACCTCTAGGATGAAGACCTGGTGAGTTTTCCTTGCTAATCTTCCAAGATTTGAGCAATAATTGAAGAATAATTATTGAGGAACACCTACTCACTCTCACTCTAAAATGTCAGAGTTTTGGTCAAAAATGCTACAAATCTCNTTTAGATAAATTTCGAAATAAGGGGTTAGGGTGTAGAATCTTACCTCTAGGATGAAGACCTGGTGAGTTTTCCTTGCTAATCTTCCAAGATTTGAGCAATAATTGAAGAATAATTATTGAGGAACACCTACTCACTCTCACTCTAAAATGTCAGAGTTTTGGTCAAAAATGCTACAAATCTCCGATTTAACGAAGTTGGGTCGGGTTGTAAAAACACAAAAATGAAGCTCTGGAACAGGTTCTGCGATCGCATAATTGATATGTGGTTCGCATATCGGTCGCATAATTTGTGACAAAAAACCTGAAGTCACTGAATGGGTCTGCGGTGATTATGCGGCCCACATACCTACTCTGCGGTCGCATAATGCACCACACACTTCCTCCAATTCTGCCTCGCCTCTGCCTTACTCTGCGGCCTTTATGTGGTCCATATAGTGATTCTGCGACCGCATAGTGGGCCGCAGAAGTGCCCTCTTCTGTCAAAAAGTTTCCTTTACTTCCCAGTGCATTATTCAACCCAAAAAGTCCTTGCCATGAAGAATTTCTATAATTCTCAACACGTAAACCCAATTCGGCACCACGAAACATTATATTGCTTTTGCGAAATTTTGACCGGGCCTTACAGGGTTTCTCATCTATTGCAGCACCTATGACCAGGCTAACCCATAAGGGTGCTCCGTTCCGGTGGACAGAGGAGTATGAGGAGAGCTCTTAAAATCTCAAGACAACGTTGACTACAACCCTAGTATTAGTATTAGCTATAGGTTCGGGGTCTTATACTGTATATTGTGATGTGTCGCGTATTTGTCTCGCTGCGGTGTTGATGCAGGATGATAGGTTGATTGCCTACGTGTCTAGATAACTCAAGTTGCATGAGAAGAACTATCTTGTCCATGACATTGAGTTAGAAGCTATTGTTCATGCCTTAATGATTTGGCGGCACTATTTGTACGGTGTCCCTTGTGTGATCTACACCGATCACCGGGTTCTGCAGCATCTGTTGAAACAGAAGGATCTTAACTTGTATTAGCGGAGGTAGTTAGAGCTGCTTAAGGTCTATGATATCACTATTCTATACCATCCCGGGAGGTCTAATGTGGTGGCTGATGCCTTGAGTCGCAGGGCAGAGAGTTTGGGCAGCTTAGCATATCTACCAGCAACAGAGAGGCCATTTGCGTTGGATGTATAGGCTTTGGCTAACCAGTTTGTTTGATTGGATGTTTCTAAGCCGAGTTGAGTTTTGGCTTGTGTGGTTTCTTAGTCTTCTCTTTATGATCGTATCAGGGAGCGCCAGTATGATGACCCCCATCTGCTTGTCCTTAAGGACACGGTTCAATACGGTGATGCCAAGGAGGTCACTATTGGGGATGACGGTGCATTGAGGATGCAGGGCGGGCTATGTGTGCCCAATATAGATGGTTTGGATGAGTTGATTCTCCAAGAGGCTCATAGTTCGCGGTTCTCTATTTATCCAGGTGCCGTGAAGATGTATCAGGACTTGAGGTAGCATTATTGGTGGAGGAGAATGAGGAAGGACATAGTAGAGTATGTAGCTCGGTGCCTAAATTGTCAGCTGAAGTACGAGCATCGATGACCAGGTGGATTGCTTTAGAAGCAAGAGAATCCGGAGTGGAAATAGGAGCGGATCACTATGGATTTTGTTGTTGGGCCTCACGGACTCTGAAAAAGTTTGATGCGGTTTGGGTGATTGTGGATAGATTGACCAAGCCAGCTCATTCCATTCCATTGATGATTACTTATTCTTCCGAGCCGTCGAGTTTATATCAGTAAGATCGTCAGGCTTCTTGGTGTGCCAGTATCTATCATCTCTAACCAGGGTACGTAGTTTATATCGTGGTTCTGGAGGGTCTTAAAATATGAGTTGCGTACTGCATTTAAGGTAAGAAAAACATTTCACCCTACAACATATGGACAAATACTGGAGGATATGCACCGCGCATGTATGATGGAGTTTGGGGGTTCATGGGATGAGTTTTTTCCACTTGCAGAGTTTGCCTACAACAACAGTTATCAGTCAAGCATTCAGATGGCCCCTTATGAGGCTTTGTATGGTAGACGGTGTCGGTCTCCAGTGGGTTGGTTCGATCTGGACGAGGCTAGGCTATTGGGTACACACTTAGTTCAGGATGCTTTGGACAAGGTTAAGGTGATTCAGGATCGAGTTTGTATAACCCTGTCCAGACAGAAGATTTATGCGGATTAGAAGGTGCATGATGTTGAATTCATGATTAGGGAGCAGGTCTTGCTCCAGTTTCACCCATGAAGGGCGTTATGAGGTTTGGGAATAAGGGTAAGTTGTGCCCTGGGTATATCGGGCCTTTTTAATTCTTCAAAATGTTGGAGAGGTGGCTTACAGACTTGCACTACCACATAGTCTAACTGCAGATCATCAATTATTCCATGTTTCTTTGCTCCGGAAGTATCACGGCAATCCATCTCATGTGTTGGATTTCAGCTCTGTCCAGTTGGACAAGGATTTGTCCTATGTTGAGAAGTCGTTGGCCATTTTGTACAAGCAGGTTCGAAAGTTGAGGTCAAAGAATATTGCTTCAGTGATGGTGCAGTGGATGGGCCATCCAGTCGAGGAGGTGACTTGGGATACCGAGCATGATATGCGCATCTGTTATACTAATCTTTTAACCACCTTAGGTATGTCTCTACGCTCGTTCGAGGAAGAACGATTGTTTTAAGAGGGGGAGGGTGTAACGACCTTGCCGGTAATTTTGATAGAATGAGCCCCTATCGCCTATTTATTGTCCTCTCTGCTTCAATTTTATTGCTTACATGACTTTCCAGGATGCTTCGTGTCGTGAAAGTTTCGGAGTGGAATGGGACACATAGTCCATAAGTGTGAAGTTTGAGCTGTAAGAGTTGACCATAGTTTGGCTTGTGTGAAGATGACTCCAAAATAGAGTTTTGTCGGTTCCAATAGCTCTGTACGTTGATTTTGGTATTAGGAGTGCGTCCGGATGTTGATTTGGAGGTCCGTAGGTCATTTCGGCATTAGTATGTGCAAGTTGGGAATTTGAGGATTTTTGGAAAGTTTGTCCGGGGGTGGAATTTTTGATATTAGGCCGGATTCTGATTCNGGAAATAGGAGCGGATCACTATGGATTTTGTTGTTGGGCCTCACGGACTCTGAAGAAGTTTGATGCGGTTTGGGTGAATGTGGATAGATTGACCAAGCCAGCTCATTTCATTCCATTGATGATTACTTATTCTTCCGAGCCGTCGAGTTTATATCAATAAGATCGTCAGGCTTCATGGCGTGCCAGTATCTATCATCTCTAACCAGGGTACGCAGTTTATATCGTGGTTCTGGAGGGTCTTAAAATATGAGTTGCGTACTCTATTTAAGGTAAGAAAAACATTTCACCCTACAACATATGGACATATACTGGAGGATATGCACCGCGCATGTGTGATGGAGTTTGGGGGTTCATGGGATGAGTTTTTTCCACTTGCAGAGTTTGCCTACAACAACAGTTATCAGTCAAGCATTCAGATGGCCCCTTATGAGGCTTTGTATGGTAGACGGTGTCGGTCTCCAGTGGGTTGGTTCGATCTGGGCGAGGCTAGGCTAGTGGGTACACACTTAGTTCAGGATGCTTTGGACAAGGTTAAGGTGATTTAGGATCGACTTTGTATAGCCCTGTCCAGACAGAAGATTTATGCGGATTAGAAGGTTCATGATGTTGAATTCATGATTAGAGAGTAGGTCTTGCTCCAGTTTCACCCATGAAGGGCGTTATGAGGTTTGGGAATAAGGGTAAGTTGTGCCCTGGGTATATCGGGCCTTTTTAATTCTTCAAAATGTCGGAGAGGTGGCTTACAGACTTGCACTACCACATAGTCTAACTGCAATTCATCAATTATTCCATGTTTCTTTGCTCCGGAAGTATCACGGCAATCCATCCCATGTGTTGGATTTCAGCTCAGTCCGGTTGGACAAGGATTTGTCCTATGTTGCGAAGTCGTTGGCCATTTTGTACAAGCAGGTTCGAAAGTTGAGGTCAAAGAATATTTCTTCAGTGATGGTGCAGTGGAGGGGCCATCCAGTCGAGGAGGTGACTTGGGATACCGAGCATGATATGCGCATCTGTTATACGCATATTTTCACCACCTTAGGTATGTCTCTACGCTCGTTCGAGGAAGACCAATTGTTTTAAGAGGGGGAGGGTGTAACGACCTTGCCGGTCATTTTGAGAGAATGAGCCCCTATCGCCTATTTATTGTCCTCTCTGCTTCAGTTTTATTGCTTACATGACTTTCCATGGTGCTTCGTGTCGTGAAAGTTTCGGAGTGGAATGGGATACATAGTCCATAAGTGTGAAGTTTGAGCTGTAAGAGTTGACCATAGTTTGACTTGTGTGAAGATGACTCTAAAATAGAGTTTTGTCGGTTCCAATAGCTCTGTACGTTGATTTTGGTATTAGGAGTGCGTCCGGATGTTGATTTGGAGGTCCGTAGGTCATTTCGGCATTAGTATGGGAAAGTTGGGAATTTGAGGATTTTTGGAAAGTTTGTCCGGGGGTGGAATTTTTGATATTAGGCCGGATTCTGATTTCGGAAGTTGGAGTAGATCTGTAATGTCAAATGTGACTTGTATGCACAATTTGGGATCAATCGGACGTGATTTGATAGGTTTCAGCGTTATTTGTAGAAGTTAGAATTTCTTAGTTTCAATAGGCTTGAATTGAGGTGCGATTCGTGATTGTGATGTTGTTTGATGTGATTTGACGGCTCAACTAGTTTTGGACGGGTTCCCGAGGGCCCCGGGTGTGATTCGGACTTGCATCCATAACAAACTTTGACTTGGTGCACATCTAAAGCATTGTTGTGTCTGGTGCAATCGCACCTGCGCATTTTGGCAGAAGCAAAAAACTGAGTGCAGACGGGAAAGTCTTGGGAGGCTTGTTGATTGAAGAAGCAGACATGGTCCGCATGAGAGATTTCCGCACATGCGATGGAAATTCAGCAGGTGCGGAGCCGCAGATGCGGTTGTGGGTTCGCATGTGCGATTTCGTTGGGCAGCAAATGGCCAATTCCAAGGGTTTAATTTCATTCTCCATTTTTTAACCTAGAGAGCTCGGATTGAGGGAAAATTTCTAATTTTTTTATTGGAAACATTGGGGTAAGGATTCTTGACTTGTTTTTGATTACTTTCCACTAAGATATCATTTATTCTTCATCTAATTAAGGTTTTGGGTTGAGAAATTTGTGAAAACAGGTCGAGATATCCTTAGGCCGAATTTTAAGGTTTTGATCTAGATTTTTGTATTGGATTTGAGAAATTTTGGTATGGGTGAACTCGTGATTGAACGGGTTTTCGAATTTTGTGACTTTTACCAGATTCTGAGACGTGGGCTCGGGTCGACTTTTTAGGGCGATTTTCTAATTTCTTGTTAATGTCTTGATTTCGTTAATTGTATTACTTTCTTATAGTTATATTCATGGTATGAAATTGCTTTTGGCTAGATTTGGCCAGTCAAAGTCGGAAAGTCGAGAAAAATGCATTCTTATTGGCTGATTGAGCTTGGCTTGAAGTAAGTGACTTATCCGACCCCAATTTGTGATATGTGAGTGCCATATACGCGAGGTGATGAGTGCGTACACGGGCTATATCTTAGTGACTTATTCAAGGATGTGTAGTTATCATGTTTAGCCTAACATCGCCTTTCTACGTGTCTAAATCCTTATTTGAAATATGTGCAACATGTTTAGTTGAATTCATGTTTCCTTGATTTTGTATTTAGTCTTAAACTGTAGGATTCCTTGCTGTGAATCCGTTGTTCCATCGGCTACTAGTTGTGTATTTACTTTTCGGACTACAAGGCGGTACCTTGGGAGCTCCCATGTTGCATATTTAATTTTGGGACTATGAGGTGGTACCTCGGGAGATCCCCCGTTGCATATTTACTTTTGGGACTATGAGGCGGTACCTCAGGAGCTCCCCTGTTGCATATTTACTTTTAGAACTATGAGGCGGTACCTCGGGAGCTCCCTTACTGCATATTTATGTTTGGGACTACGAGGTGGTATCTCGGGAGTGCCCCTGTTGTTTACACCAATGTGCTATATTGTTACCTTTCTGTAATTTTGCATTGTTAAACTCTCAGCCTTTATATTATATTACTATATCTTCTGCCTTGCTTTCCTTTTATTCCAGTTAGGCCCTGACCGACCTCCTCACTACTCTATCGAGGTTAGGCTTGACATTTACTGGGTACCATTGTGGTGTACTCATACTATGCTTCTGCACATGTTTTGTGTGCAGAACCAGGTACATCCTACCAGCCCCGATATCAGTAGAGTGTGTTCTGTTGATTCGAGACTTCAAGGTATGTCTACTAGCATCCGCAGACCTCGGAGTCCCCCCCCCCATCCTTTTAGGTTGTTCTTTCTATTTTTCATATATATTGATGTATAGAGACAGCTAGTACATTCCATAGAGCTTGTGGTTTGTGACTACCGGGTTTTGGGCGTTGATTATTATCTAAGTTGAACTTTTGCTTGTACATGCTGAGCGGCACTTTTCAAATATATATATCTGTTGAAGTTTGGTCGTAATTCAATTATTATTTTCAGTATTTTCGAAATTGTTAGGATTACCTAGTATTCGGGTCGTGACTTTTAAATGTATTACATAATTAGTTATGAGATTTAACCTTTAGTCCAAGGAATTTGAGTAGAAGTTTTTGGAGATTTTGTATATAATTTTAAAAATAAATGTATTTGAGACTTGAGAGTCGAATCCGACTCGGATTTGAAACAAAAACTTATATATGGACTCATGGGGTTCTGTGTAGTTGATATCTACCCTTGGACTCGGGTTTTGTGTGGGCGGGCCTGGGGTTTACTTGTAATGACCCGGTCGGTTGTCGGGGTGTTTGGTTTTGGTTTTAGTTGAGTTTCGGATTGGAATGGGATACTCAATCCCTAAGTTGGAGGCTTAAGTTGAAAAGGTTGACCGTAGTTTGACTTTTGGATAGATGACACGAGAATTACGTTTTGACGGTTCCAGTAGCTCTGTATGGTGATTTTGGACTTAGGAGCTTGTTCGGATATTGATTTGGAGGTAGGACGTTTCGGCTTGAATCGGTAAAAGTTATAAAGTTGAAGGTTTGGAAGTTTGGAAAGTTTGACAGGGAGTTGATTTTCTTGATATCGTGGTCGGATTCCGATTCCAAAATTTGGAATAGATCTGTCATATCATTTATGAGTTGTGTGCAAATTTTAAGTCAATCGGAATTGTTTTGGTATGAATCGGCATTAGTTTTGGAATTCAGAAGTTCATAGTTTCCATATGCTTGAATGGGGTTGTGATTCGTAGAATCGATGTTCTTTGATTTGAATTTTGGCCTTAAGTAGGTTCGTTATGTGTTTTGGAACGTGTTGGTATGTTCAGATGGGGTCCCGGGGGCCCCGGGTGTGATTCAGATTGAATAATGAACAATTTTGGACCTTAGACATTGCTGAATCTCTGGTGCGATCACTCCTGCACATTTCGGGCCTCAAGTGCGGCGCCACAGAAGCAGCCTTTGAGCTGCAAAAATGAAGTTGGCCTTGCCCATCTGGGACTTCAGGTGCGGTCATTTGTCCGCAGAATCCGAACCGCCGATGCGGTGAATGCATCACAAAAGTGGAATGGTCTAGCCAACCTGGGGTTGCACAAGCGGAGGACCCCGTGCAGATGCACTTGCGCATAAGCGCTTGTGTGCCCGCAGGTGCGAGCCTTGAGTGCATTAGTTGGAACTGCACTTGCGATGGATTTTCCGCAAATATGACCCCTTGCCCGCAAAAGCGAAATCGCTTGGCAGAAAAGGGCTTAGTTCGAGGGTTTGATTTCATTATTCCTTTTTGGACGTAGAGAGCGCGGTTTATTGGCGATATTTCCAAAGCTTTTCAAGAAATTCATCGGGGTAAGGGATTCTAACTCGGTTTTGGTTATATTACACAAATCCATTATTATTTTTATCATTTAATTATTGATTTGAGTTGGCAATTTGTGGAAAAATTATGAAAACTTCTTTAGGCTATATTTTAGGTATTTAAAATGCGATTTGAGTAATTCTTGTATGGTTGGACTCGTTATCAAATGGGTATTCGGATTTTGTAATTTTTTCAGCTTCCAAGACGCGGGCCCAGATTGACCTTTTGTTTCTTTGTAAAGATCGTAACTTTATTGTTCAAAATAATTTCCTATCGTTTATATTTATGGTATTAAGTTCTTTTTGCTAGTTTCGAGCCGTTCGGAGGGAAAAGCTTTCTAGTGGATTGAGTTACCGTGTTTTGAGGTAAGAGTCTTAGTTAACTTTGTGTGGGGGAATTACCCATTAGGATTGGTGTTGTGTAGCTTGAAGTGTGATGAGTGAAAGTCGTGTACGCTAGATGATGAGTGTGTACACAAGCTAAATGTGGAAATTTACCGGTTTTAGCTATGTAGATTACTTTCATGCCTTAAATGAGTTACTGTAACATGTTATAATCATCATCATTAGTCTATCTTCACATGCTCTACTTGTCTTATCTATTACTTGTTAATTGCCTTTACATGTTCAGTTGAAGTATTGTTTCCTTTATTCCTTATTTATGATTTAACCGTTGCGTTCTTCACTTGAAGTTGTTATTTTTGGAACATCTTGTTGTTGAAATTGGTATTAAGTTATAAAAGGCCATGATTTACATTGAGGCAAAGTTGTAAATTTATGGAATACTATTCTTATTGAGTTATTCACTTCCGGTTGTTATTGTGAGACTCTTGTGCATATTGTGGTTAAGCCATGGGCTATTTATTATGAAAACACCATTATTGTTGATTTCTTTGGCAAGTTGTGATATTGGGCACTTGAGTGCGATTCTTGATACGTTGTGATATTAATTCGCATGCAGTGGTATAAGGCTTGGGGGTTGAAACTCATGCAGTGAGATAAGGTGGGCTTGATACGCATGTTGCTAGTAGGGGAACTACTTGAAGCCACGCGATGTGATAAGGTAGGCTAAAACACGCGATGCTATTTTTGGAAAATGATTTTCAAAACTAAATGCAAGGCTCCATGGTGATACGAGGAATGATTGTGAAATATTTTGTTATTTGAGACTACGGGGCGGTACCTCGGTAGTGATTCTTGTTGATACTTTTCTATTACTTCACTTGTGTTATGTTGCTTTTCTCCGTGATGAATTATTTGCCTTAGTTCAGTGTAGCTAATCTTAGTGTATTTCTTTATTGTCTCATTTCTATTGCTATCATTATTTCACTATTATATACCTATCTAGCTTCTTATCGATTCCAGTAGGGTCTTGACCTATCCTCGTCACTACACTACTGAGGTTAGGCTTGGGACTAACTGGGTACCGTTGTAGTGTACTCATGCTATGCTTTTGCACATCTTTTTGTGCAGATCCAGATACCTCATACCAGTCCAAGCACCTGTGAGACGAGTCCAAGTTATACCTGCTGGCGTCCACAGGTCTCGGAGTCACCCTTTATCTAGTTTATTTTCTTTCTTATCCTTTTATAGACACT